>VXAU01004203.1:1388962-1427851 GCA_013399695.1 Formicarius rufipectus | reverse complement strand
CTCCCAAAAAAATCAATTAAATTTTGTAAAAAAAAAAAAAAAAAAAAGGTGGAAAAATAACAGGCTATGCAAAGGGTAGATTTTGAAGAAGTGAGTTTAAGAAAATTGATGCGAATTAAATAGAGTCCAGAAAATCAAGTGTAGTAAAGGAAGGATATTACTGACTATGCTTGTTCCAATAAAACATCTACAGGTTGTGTCAAAAATGAGAACTGAAGCTGCTGTGTAGAAGCAAAGGATGAGGAAAACGGTATCAAGGATAAAATGACAGTGTTAAAAGGTAGAAAGCATCTAGAATACAGAAGGATTATGTAAATTATAACAAGCGCCTAAGGCAATCAAATATACTTGAGAAAGCCAAATTGAAAAATGAGCATCAAATAGTGTAAAGCATCTCAACTAATACCAAAAGATATTTTAAGCATAATTATACACCCAGCAGCTGACAGGCAAGAAAGGTGATGGAGTGTAAAGGAGCAGGAATGCTATACAGCAATTATTCCTGTACCTATCTCTAAAACTGAAGAGGGCAGACAGTTACCTAAGACTCAACACACAGAAATGATGGCAAGGAATTAAAAGAAAAGGTGATGATACCCAAACTGTCAATTAACTGGATTGTTGTTCTTAAAAGTGATAAGAGACCAGAGCCAAACAGTGCTCATCTAAAAAGTACTACATGAAGTAAGCACAGAAATTGAAGAAGGTGTAATGAAAATTTATATTTAGTACCATCATTTCAAGACACTGGCATGGGGCCAAGCAGACACACAGCAAGAAATTACCAGTCAGTTCTTTTCCCATTAGTTGTCAAGCAAGTCTTAGACAACCATTAAAAGGATCACATGGGGGCTGGAGAGGAGGAGAACATGAAAATTCAGAGCATAATCAAGGACAGCTAATATTGTTTCAGGTCATGCCTCAGTAACTCAGATTTCACTGAGCCTATTACTGCCTAGCCTGGCAAAGGGGTGCAGTAAATGTCAAAGATGTTAGTTATTTAGATTGTCAAAAAACATTTGATGGTGCTCCACATCAAGGAGGAACTTACCAGTGTCATAAACCAACAGACAATAAGCTGTAATGTGTCAGCGAATTCTAAAATCTCCTTATTAAACATGCAGTGCCTCTGCAGAAGAGTTCAAGGTGTGAGAAACCAATGTAAGAGCAGGCAAAGAAAAATCAACACTAGACCTGGTGTGACTAAAGGAAAGGTTATGGCTTGGATATGCTTCACAGGGGTGAACTCTTCTGATGTCACCCTCCAGGGCAATTTAGATCCAGGGTAATTAGAGCTGCATCCTCTTGACAAGTGGATCCAATTAGTTACAACCAGGATGCAGAGATAAGGACACTGAGGATCACAGTGGTCCTGGAGGGAAGGAATTTGAATTGAGTTTTACACCAGACCTGCATGACCTGCAAAAATCCAGACCTGCATTTTTCACACTGATAGACACGTATGTGGACATCCTCCCAGCTCCTGCCTTGAAGAAAGGTATGGACAGGTGTTCTTCTTGATGATGGATTCTTTCTGTTCTGCAGGACAAACAAGTTTTAGGCTGTATTAATGAGGACTGTTCGCACATTTGAGTGCTGCTGACACCTGTTGGCTCCGTGTCCCTTGTTGCAGTCATCCAGTGGACTTCATCCAGTTACCTCGCAGAAAACCTATTTTCCTCTTCACAAAAAGGTTTTATGTGTGACTATATGAACAGTCACAACGATTAAATGTATTTAAATTCCTTTCCTGAGTATATCAAAGCTCCAAGAAGGCAAATCTTGCAGGACTCCCGGGTGCCTCCTGCCTTGCGCAGGAGCTGCTCCTGGGGCTGTGTGGGGAGCCTTTTAGCTGTGCTCTTGCTTGTGTCACCAGAGGCAGCTTACAAGGCAGCATGTTTTATTCCTGATTCCCTCACACAGCCTCTGTGGCTGCCATTGTGAAGCTGTGGGGTGTAGGGACCACGAGCGCCAGCGCGTGAGTCATGCTGCTCTGCAGAAAGGGACATCAACGGAACAGCAAAACAAACAACCAAAAAGAAAAACAAAAAACCAAGGGAAGAAGCAAAGTCACATCTTCCACCCTGAGCTCTCCTCCTCACAGCCAGAGGATGGCTGTGTGCGACAGGCCCTTTAGCACCCCTGTTTTCCCTGCCCTCTTGCCCAAAACCCTGCACAAGGCAACTCTTCCCAGCTGAGCTGCCTGATGTTTTACAGGGAGTTGGAATAGGGCTACGAGGAGAGGAGAGAGGGAGTTGCAGTGTGTGTGAGCCAGCCAGTGGGAAGGAGATGGAAAAGGAGGGAGACACGCTGTGTTGGAGACAGCTGGGAGATCCTGTGCCTTCAGGGGATGGGGATCAAAGAAGATGGGGGCTAAACAAGGGGAGCTGGCAAAGAGAACTCCCTCCAGAAAACATTAACAGAGAAAGAGAGAAAGGGAAAAAAAAAATAAAGAAAGAGAGCCTTGGCTTCAACATCAATATGCATTTACTTAGAAGTGGTGTTGGATCCTTAATTCGTGCCAGAGGAATTGCAGCATTCCTTTCTCAGCATCAGGAAAGTGAGAGATTATTTCAGGTGGTTCTTTGCTCTGTGGTTTCCTCCACCCAGCAATTTCTGACACACTTGGGCGAGGACTCTGCTACTGAATAAAACAGCAAAGGACTTCCACAGGTATCAATTATAACTGGTAGTTAGGAATTAATATTTCTATATACTGGTTAATGCGCATTGTACATGTTCCTGCGTATGGATAATGAGTAGATGTGACCGCCAATCACACTGGAACATTGGGAAAATTACTCTGCTTAGAAGGAGAGAACTGAGGACAATGGACAGCTATCACAGAAACAGTCCATACAATTATTGTATCATTATTGAGACACTGTCCTGGTGGGGGGAAATTGCAAAATCTTTACCAAAAAAACTGTGAAACAAGTTAACTTTGAAGGAAATTTTAACTACCTCTCCGTTGACAAGGGTGGGGGATGAATATAAGACAACAGCAATTAATGCAACTAGGATGGCCAGAATTTCCACTGGGCTCAGTTTATGTAATTCCTTTGATTTTCACTAAGTAAAGCCATTTTCAGAAGCTAAGCCCCTTGCTTCATAGTTTGAAGTTATAACCTGATTTGATGAGAAGTTTTGCTAAACTTGGCTCAACTGCTAAGAAACAGGGATGTATTCTCTGTTAAGGTCTTCTGATTTTTTTTATTATTATTTTATTTTTCCTGAAAGAGCAGATGAATAACTCAAATCCCATGACAGGTTTATTGCAGAAAGAAATGGTAGCATTTGCATCATAAATTTTTTTTCTTGGAATCCAGTAAAGTGCTATAGAGGAGTATTTAAGTCCTTTATTTGGCTGAATTAAGTAGAGGAAAAAAGCACGCTGATTTTTACATGGGCAGGTTTTTTCCACTTCATTTTATTTAGAATAAAGCCAAGTAAAAAAGTTAATAAAACTGTGTTAAAACAAACCAACATCCTCCCATAACACTGCACAAATTCCAAGATTTGCTTTTTCAAGATACACTCTTTTATTACTGAAGTGCTGTGTAATGGATTGCAGTAATAAAATTATTTCAGTGGAATGATCTGGTTTACATAAGAATTCTTGAGCTTTTCTTTGCCTTTCAAAGAATATATGAAAGCAAATTAGGAATTAGCTGCTAGGTTTAAAATAGTTGAGTGTGTTAGGAAAAATGCAGATGTGTAATCCCAAAAATGTATGATAATTTAACATAAATAATCCTTGAGTTAATTAGAGGATTTACAGGTTTGTCTTATGTTCTTTCTGCTGGCTTTTCTTTCTGAAAGCATGACTCAGAACGATCATCCTACACATCCTGGCACATGGAGCCATAGGGGTTGGTTTACTGCACACAGCTATTTATAGGCAAATTTTCATATGTTTTAGACCTCCTCAAGTCCCAAAATCTAACACATTTTTTCTTAAGTAGCCTTCATGGCTCTGCAGTCTGGTCACCATCCTGAGAGCCAAGTGTTGGATGATCAGAAAAACCTATTCACTTGCACAGGTCTTTAATTGGCCTTAGATGATCTTAAGAAATAAGGGGCATGTCTTTTCTCACTTTGAGCAGAATGTATGGATTCTGAAGTACTGTTAGTCCTTGCCAAATTGTGTGTGTGGCAGAGGGGGAGGCAGAAGAGAAGATGGATATCTTTTAATGTTCATAATATCTGGATGTAATTTTTGACTGCAGAACAAAAGCAGTGCCTCATTCAGCAAGATTACAAAAGGTTATTTGGCACCTGGCATAAAACACACTTCTTGCAAGAACCTGGCATGAACACCAAAGTGATAATGAGTAAAATGTCAACGTCTGTGCAATAAAATCATTGATGCTGAATGTTAAACAATCAAAAACAGAATCCTAAACCTTCTAAGAACGTTATTCCTCTTTTGTGAACAGCCAAAAATTAGTCAAACTTAACCTGACATCATCTGTCTTATTAAGAAAACAAACCTAATGTCCCAAGACCTTTACCATTACCTTTAATGTTCTAGGACATCAGGTAAACTTTAGGAAACATACTGCCACTTGTTAATGAATCACATGAGATAAAATGACATCAGTCCAGTAAATGGATACTGTTCCTTGCCAAATCTATGGCTTTAAATTTAATTATAGTTGAGCTTCATCAATCATATAGCAAAAGAACAGGGTGATGAAGATGAAGCCCAAGATCAGCCCTTAACAGGCATTTGCCTCTGGCTCATCTAATACATTTGCCCGTAGAAACCACGTGACAATCATTTTTGCCTGTTTCCCTGCCTGTAGCAAAAGGGACTGGGATGGTTCAAGACCTTTCATGGGGTTGCAACAATTAACTGTTACAACATATTTGGTAACTTAAGGGCTCCTGAGATGAATGGAAGAAGTTCCGTTCCCATCATCAGTGTGAGTTAGCACTTCATAGAGAAAAATCTCCTAATCCTGAAGCATTCTTATTCCTATGTAAAATTCACTGGCAAAAAAATGTGGGGTTTTCCTCCCTCCCTTCCTTTATATACCTCGTATGACAGGAAAGAGATTTCTTAAAAAATAAAGTTTAATAATTACTGAATGTTATAATCTAAATATACAAAATACTTCCCAGCAATTTATTGAGTCTAATATCATATCATGGGGAGGACAGGTTATCCTTAAAAACACACTGAGGAATTAAGTCTTTCCTAGAAATCTCATCTCTGTTTCGGTCCTGTTCAGAACAGCCGTGGCCTTTAAACCTCTCTGAGTAGGCAAATACTTAAGATGGAAAATACTCTTCATCCAAGTTTTCTTCAGTAACTACATGTCTGCACAGAAATCTGCACATTGCCTACATGCAGGTAAAGCAAAAGCACAGTCCTGTTAAATACTCAGCCAACATTTCTACTGACCACAGGTAGTTGCTCAAGCAAGCATGGGATCTCACTGCAGGACCACTCCAACATGCAGCCACTTTCAGAAAAAAATGTTTATCTTCTTAGCAGTAGGGCTTTTGCTATTAGCCCTCTTCTTGTGTGTAATTGAGAGCACATTGTCTTGATTTTTAATAATTACATGCTAAATTGAGAAGTGTCCACTTCTCCACAGTTGAACTGTGGTGAAAAAAAAATTAGTGAGAAGAGTGGTTTTGTTTTCTAAAGGTATTTGTGATAAACCAGCATGTAACAACAACAAAAATGTGCTCTTTCATAAAGGCAATTGCCAGGTCGTTATGCATTTCTGAAGAAGCAGACATCAACTGAGAGCTAAAAAAAGTTTAAACAAGCAACACTTGTGGATGTCACTTCTGGAAAACTTCATACCAAAGCAAGTGTATTGTATCTACAACACTAATTAGTACCTAACATGAATCCCATGAATTCAAAAGCGTTAATTAATCCTCACTATTTTTTCTGAAAAAATAAGCGGTATTAGTTCCTTCACAGTGAGAGAAACTACGATTTGAAAGCTGTGCTGAGACTGCCTGATGACAGACAGGTCTGAGAAGGTCAAAGCATGCTGTGTTCTCAGGGCATCTCTTCCAACACCCAACCTGCTGGCAAATGGGTGGCCACATACCAGCTGCCTCCAAATCTCACTCTGTGAAACACAAGTGATCAAACACTGGTCATCTGGGCTTTGCTCCCTGACCCCATCTTCAGGAATATTACCAAAGTCTCCATCCTTCCCATCGGCCAAGCCAGGGGGGTTGCCCAAAGCCCAACTCTCAGCCAGTACTTGTGACCAAATAATCCAGATGAAAGGCCAATTTGGGCTGAGCACAGACCTAGTGATGGATGAATATCCAAAATCACAGGTTAAAAAGAAAACCCAACAAAAACAACAGTAACACAGTTAGAAATTACACTTTTAGGATTCACACTGACTGCACTGCATAATATTATACTTAATGCAGCAGTAGTGATGGTTAGTGAGTGAGGATTGATCAAACCTCAGATAAGTTTCTTTTATGCAGCCTTAATGTGTTTAGAGCAGACAGGACATACTGAAATTTATTCAAAAAAAAAAAATATTGTTTTAATCACTAAACCATGCCTGTCTCTGGAAAACTGGCACATTTGAGAGAGGGGGAAGAAAACCAACAAGCATAATGTAAGCAGCACAAGATCAAAAGAAAGCAAGAGTGCAATTAATTTCATCCATTTTTAGAAGTAATTGTCTTTGCACCTTATCCAAAATTTAATGAGCATTACTTTTCTAGCATGGAAAAAAGCTTTGTTCTTTTGACTTAATTGATTTGTAAACGCAGTAGGAAAAGTGTATCTGAAGTTCACTAACCTTGATAGTTGAAAGAAATGGAGCATTCAATGGGTGTAATGCACAAGACTGCTGCAAACCCTGGAAATGTAACTATTGAATTCAATTCCTGATCACTGAAACACACAGGCAGTATCTGGGTGTTTCACAATTTCAGTTATGTTCCTTAAATAGTCTCATTTTATGATTATTGTTTAAAATTTTGTATTCCCTCCTTTTGACAGAGGACTTCATTCTCCAGGGTTTTACAGAATATAGTGATTTCCAGTGACAGAAAAACAATACAGAATGAATGGCTAGCAAAAAAACCAAATTCCCACAGAATGGGAGACCAGTATCTTTTGGATGTCCGAAAACCAAGACTGGCCAGAATTGTATACTTTGCATCACAGAGGACTAGTTTGAATGTGGTCAAAGGATTATGGCTTCAATGCACAAGAAACACAGAGGCAAGGCAGCAGAGGAAAGAAAGGAAAAGCTGTGGCTGCTGTCTAAGATAAAGAAGAAAATTATTTTCAGTTAATATCTTAAGCCTGGAAGAAGACAGGTTTACATTTCATTTTTGCCCCTTAAGGAAAGATTTAGCTTGGTATTGTTCAGAATGTAAATTCTAGTTACAGTCTAATGAGATTCCTACAAAATATTCTATTAATGCTAAGGGCTCTGTTCTAAGATTGTACTTACATATGTTGCTTATCTTTTTCTCATCAGGGCTCTTTTATGCTCCTGGATGAGTTTCTCAGCTGGATCATTATAACGTACACAAATTATGGGATTGCATACCTGTACTTCTAGGAGATTAATTCACAGGTTCTATCACCCCCCACCCGCGCTCCGTGGCCATACAGAAACACTTCTGTAAGCCAACACACAAACCCACTTCAGATAAATCAGAGACTCAAATATAAAATGCAGACACAGTATAACATATAATATTGGTATCGATATCACCTCCTTGCCCCTCCACTAAATTCTGCAACATCAAAGACAGCTGATCTCTTGGAACAGTTTACAGAGAGGCCAGGGAATAGCATAACCACCTCATCTCTGCAGAGTTTTCAACCAGGAGAGGTGGTGTGATACCAGACTTCAAAATGAGCCTCCTGTCCCCGGAGAGAAGTTACCATTACAATGTGCAATGCTTCATTACCACGTGTATCACTGTAATGAGAAGGTACTTATATTACTGAACTTGCATTACACAGAATTATCTATGCACCATGTAGATGTGGATTGGAGGATTAGACTGGATGCATGTAGAGTTTAGGGATCTATTTCTTTTCCCAATTCACTTTTACCTCAATTTGCACCTCAAGCAGAAGTAAAAATCAATTTTGAATCACGGCTACTTAATTTAGACTACAAGCATTTCTCTTTTAAAAATTATCACATTTAAATTTCTATGTGATACTATGATTAGCAATGCTAAAACATAAAGTTAAAATATAAATGTCTGATAACCTATTAAAATCCTTTAAATGTTCATTTAAAACTATACTGAACCAGTAGTGCCTCACAAATCTTAATGAGCTGAAGAATATTTTCTCATTCAGATTAATTCCTTAAATGTTGGAAAAATGGCTATGAAATGAAAAGTCAGCAGGCTTCCTCTTTCTTGTCTATGACAAGAAACTAGGAGGAAAAATATGTCATCTATTAATTCAAAACTTTGGAAGAAGCAGTTCCAGAATATCAAGCAGTTAGGGAGAGTTCTTGCTGTACTCACGAGGTGTTCAACCTTTGTAGGATTCATTTCCTACTGTTTAGTCTAATTTGGCTCTTCTGACAACTGTGCTATGTGTGCATGGCTGGTTTTAAATATCAAAAGATCATGAAAATACTGTCACATGACCAAAAAACCCTAATTACAATCATAACTAATTGAAATTTCCTTTTTTACTAATAGGTTTATATTTCAAACTAAATTTTGGAAAAATCTTCCTTTTATATACTCTTAATGCATCTCAGAATTCTTAGGATAATTTCATGCAACTAATTAAAATTTTATATGTTATCATCAAAACTAAATTCCTAGTCACACATGGCATGGCACAACTAAAGCAAGAAGTTAATCTACCAAACGAAGTTTCATTATTCATCATTTTAACACCTTTAAATTAAAATACTATAAATTGTACCAAGACTGTAAAATTAGTATTTTGAATAATTGTATATTAAGTTACATAGAGATAGATTACGAATATGTGGTTCTGCTTAAGCAAAACTCAATTCCTTATAGAAGCAAAGATATGGAGTTTGACAATCCCTTTTTCTGTTGTTCTAATTATTGAAAAGTCTTTCTTTAAAGAAAGAATATATAAATGTATTTTTTTACCTATTATTTTCACCTTAAATGCAAGGGTTTAAATCACTTTCATTTAAATAGGTCTTTTTCAATTGTCAACCAGTGGAAAATCCACCTACAGTTTCATCAGCACGGACCATAATTTTCTGTCAGGACACTAAATCTCAAAGCTTTGAGAAGCGCCTTTCTGAAAATGGGTATTTGGAACATGATTAAAGTCCATAAACACAGAATAATCCTGTCATTTTCTAAAGATGTACTTCTCATTCCCAAAAGAGGTGTTCCTGGCACTTTCCAGGTTGTGTGACCTGTGTCAAAACAAGCACAAGCTCTGCCAGTTCATTATGGAATTCACAACGGAGGCGCGGCGTGGGATCTCATCCCGCTGCTCCTAAACTGTGATGTCTCTTGGAGTTCTCTCTTCCTGAGCCCTTGGCCAAACTGCCTCCTTTGACATCAGACTCTTCCAAAATGGAAGCAGCATGACAAATCTGCCAAGGAAACTGATGCCAAGCCATTGGAGCCCTGACTAAGGTGAAGCCCCCCCGTGCCATCCTAACGCAGCTCACGTTCAGATCTGTTCAGGGGCACAGTCCTGCAGGTCTGGAAGGGGAAAGCATCAGCCACACGCTTGTACTTGAAAGGGGAAAAGACATCTCTATCACCAAGCCATATAAATGCTTCATGTAATCATTTCATCTGTGCATCTGCAATCTCATCTTACAGCCCAGCGTGTTTAATCAACAGATTTTTGTTCTATCCTCTTCATTCATCAGAGGAGAACTGGGTATTGGCATGTTGGTTTAGCACATATATCCTGGCTGGGTAAAGAAGAGCATTTCTGGCATGCTAGCCCAAAATCCACAGCATTTTTACTGCCCCAGTGATGCTCTGTACACATAGTTATGAGGCTAAAAAAATTTAGAAGTTATTAAATTAGCAAATTTTCCAAACAGAGTTGGCCCTTAGGTTCCCTGACACAGTACAGGAGACCAACTGGCAAGAGAAATGGGGAGAACACAACTATTTCCTCAAGTACTTAGTACTCATTTGCCCAAAAATCAAAGGTAATTAATATAGTCTCCCTAAATTTTCCTCTAACTATATTTATTTTCCAGTTGTTTGATTTTTTTTGTGGAATTTTGTTCCTCACTACAACTTACACTATCTTCCATTAGGTGAAAAATAGATTAAAAAACTGCTGGCTTCTGTATTTTAAAGGTATAAGAAAACTGTGTATCAGAAGAAAAAAAAAAAAATCCACCTAACAGTGAAGTCTAATATGCTGTGAAATAATCTTCCAAGGAAATGGTAGATTAATTTAACTTAAAATGAAACTGGGAAAAGCAGAGAGATGGTCCTGGAAGAGATATACAAGATGAATTAGGTCATCTTTTTTATCTCTATATTCAAGTAAAATATCAGTGAGAATATAAAATCCAATAATTCTGCACACAAATGTCATGTCATATGCAATATAATGCTTTAATCCTATTATGTCAAAAATTTAATTGCGGTTTTTCAGGGAAATTGAGGGAGGGAGAGCCCTCGGTGTACATACAGATTAGATCCAGTCTCCACTCAAACAAAGCAGCAAATAAATAGGCCATTCAGGTCTCAGTTTAACAACCCACATTAAAAGATAGGCATGTTTTCACTTGGAAACTCCAAAGAGTGATTCTGGCTTTTTAAATGCAAAAAAGATGTCCCTGGTTATCACTACAGATGAAATAAAATAACAGATGAAATTAATACTTGGGAAATAGGAGGTTTTATTTCTGTTTCTCTGCGAGGCAATTTTCATTTCATACATATCCAATTAATATGCTCCATTTCCAATATGTGGATAAGTTGTTCTACTGTAGCTGAAATTTTCTTTCAGCTGTACTTTCACTAAAGAAAAGAAACTTCCAGTAAATAAGTGGGGAGAGTGGCACTGATAAAAATTGCCATCATTTCATTCACATCATCGCAGTAATAACAGAGCAGAGCAGCTGAGGATGAGCCCCATAAACTCGTGTTCAAAACCCAGCACAAGGAAAAGGAACAGTCCCCACATTTGGCTGCTTTATCTGCAGTAATGGGAAACTTCAGCTCAGAAACTCTCAGCTGCTTTGAGTTCACAGTGTTTCCAGTCTGAAGGATTTCAGCTGATTTTCAAGCACCACTGCAATAAGCAAGACAGACAATAAAACAAGCAAATTTTGCTTTTTCACGCTTGTAATCATGATTTTTTTTTTTTTTTTTTCCCTGTGGAGGAAGGTAGCAGGATGCTACACAGCAGCAGCTCAAGCTGGAGTACCCACACAAAGATATCTATATACATCTCAGGGCCCTGGCAGTGTGAAGTAGTATCTTTACTTCAGAAGCTTAAAATATTTCCATGTGAAATCTTTGCTTACTGGGGACCCCAGAAAGACATGAGGGTGTAAGGAGGCCACTTCTCAAGTGCTGTAAGGCAACTCAAGTTTTCCTTTTAAGGTTCTTGTGACATGTGTGGTTGGTTCACTGACATAACAAATGCTAAGGCACCACGTAGAGCGTATTTGGCCTTACAAGGAATAAAAACCAGACAGGCTGCATATCAGCTTTCTGTGCTGTGACCTCTTTCAGTTTTGCTATTTCTTGTGCTCCTCTGAGACTAATCCATCTACCTTTTTGGCAAGTGTGTCAATTTTTTAAATGGTTTTCTTTACTTTTCCATACCCGCACAGTCTGCCCATCTACAGAAAATGAGAAATTTTCCCCACGGTACATCAGACTCCAAGGATATAAATGCTCACAATATAATGATATAATTATATGAATAGCAAATCTGACTTTTACCATCTCCTTCTCATTACCTTCCTACAGACAGATAATAGATTTATGCCATGGAACACGCAACATAGGCCTCAGAAGTTTAAAAATAACTTCAGTTAACATTTAATAAGAATAATTTGTTAGAAGAACAGCCTAATAAGTGCTCACTCTGAAAAATGTATTGTGCATGCACTGCTATGGGTTAATATCAAACTCCTTTACTGCAGATGATAACAGAAGAACTGGAATCAGATAGTCATCTGAACACTTCCATAAAAAGGCTTGTGGCCAAAACCTACACCTAGCTGGTCATTTCAGGTAGAAAACAGCACTTGTCAGAAGTCTCATGGCAGAGTCATTCAAGTAAACAGCACCACATTTCAAGATGATTGCAACAGGTCTAAACATTGTCTACTGAACTTTTGAAGGCTATTTAATACAAATACCATGGAAGTAGCCTTCTAAAGCACCAACAAGATTGTAAGTAGCATGTAAAATCAACTAAAATACATCAAAATGTACAAATTCAGAAATCACAAGTTAATAGAGCTGATTATCCAAATAAGATACGTACAGTTAAGGCCATTTCTTAACAATTACAATTTCTTAAAACTTCTGTCCAAAGAGAGAAACCAAGAGACGTTGATGATCCCTTTTGGAAGGGAGCAACAATTTGAAATTCAATTTGAAACTCAATTGAGAACAGACCTAGAACGCATATCTTTATTTAGAAGTAGTATGGCACAGAGAATCCAGTGCATGCTGAAGTTAGATGATTTGTTTCAAACTTCACTTTCATTTCTATTTAAAGCACAGAAAGCTGGAATAATCTGTAGGTATGGCAGACAACTATTTACAACCCATCAGCAAGGTAGAGTCCTGGTTTAAAACGAATTAAAAGCTGCCTCTTGAAAGCTGAATGCCACAAAACAATTTTCACGGGATGCACATGTATTCAATTGCTCCAATTAAACTTGGGAGAGAAAAAAGACTGTTTAAAAAACTGTCTCAGGTATTTGAGCTATTATTCATGAAAACGCAGCACTTCCAAGCATTGTGGCTTATCAAGTATAAACCAGAATCCGACATTTTAAATTAAATGATCTGTAAAAGTTGCTATCTTTGTGAACATGAGATATTAAACAATTTCAGAGGGGAATGTGTGAATCAATTAGATTCAGCAAAATAGGTTCTCAGTTTCTGAATATTGCGGATGCTCTGAGACACCGTGTCAGAGAACAGTGCTGACTCCAACATTTTTCTAAACAAAGCACTCAACAGACACCATCCCTGCTATGAGATACCTAACTTCATTTATACCTAAATGCCACAAACCCAAGGATATTTATATTAATTAGCTATGCTGCCTACAAACATATCTCTTAAGAAAAAAATTATTTGGCCAAAACCGTATTTTTCTAAGTTTAAGATAAAATTGTTTCCTACATGCTTTCCCAAAGGAAAACTTAGCTTTCATAAATTATTATATTGTTAAAAAGGTCTCAAATAAACCAAATTATAATATCTCATGCTGCTCATCCTTTGGTTTCTATCCCAGTACAGGGTCATGGTTCTGTACTGAAAACACAGTGGGATAATAAAACTGCCTGGAGACACTAAAATGCTTATTGTACAGCAAGTAACTACACAGGACTTCTTAAAAAAAAAAAAAAAATTCACTTAAATTTACTGATGGAAGATTCCAGGGATTAAGTCCTCATCTACAACAAATAGCACAAAGGTGTCAAAGGAAACAGTATTATCACAGTTCATACTAAGTAATCTAGTTATAATTATGAAGCTGCTCCGGCTCTTGGAGGAAAAACACCTCCAAGTCGTGTCATGGCTGTGTTAGTCTTGTATATTGGATTAAAAAAAAGGAAAAAAAAAGAGAAGGTAACTAATAGTTTTAATTGATTATATGAGATAGACTTAGACGTGCAGAAGTTTTGGGAGCTGCACTCAGGTATTCACAATTTTTATACTGTCTTAATACTCCTCATAGGATGCTCATGTGTATTAGATAATAGAATGTTATATTTTGCAGATAACAAAAATATTTAAATACAGAGCATGGGCAACGTAGTGCAGTAATGTTGATAAAGTGGTATTACAAGTTGTTAAAAATTGATGTATTCAAAAGAATAGGCCCAAAACCTCACTCCACAAGAAGCAGGGCCATTATCTTTGCTTTGTTGCCTGCAGAGATCTGTAAAGTGTGGAGAAATGGCCTCCCACTGCCAGAAAACTGCACCACTCTTCTTGAGGCTTCAAAGCTGCTGGGCCACTGACACTGCAATGGTACTTGATGGAAGCATCTGTGGACATGGCCTGGCCAGCAGCTCAGGACTTCAGCGTGACATGGAGATATAAACATGGTTCACAAGGAGTAGGAAAAGGGCTGCTCTGTGCTCCTTACTCAGGGCAGCCATCCTAGTGCATACTGCTTGTTCTCCCCAGCTCGAAGGTATTATCCTTTTCCAAATGAGATCCATGGTCTGTTGAGCACTTGTAAATGAAGGAGATATATACATGTATTATCTGTGTTGACATAAATCTATTATGAATAAGTATAAGGTACAATCACTCATAATCTGTTTATGGTGTTAGGGAAAAGAAACAGCGTAGAAGCAGCAGCTCACCCCTCCTTAGGGAAATCTCCAAGACAATGAACCTATTACTAATATTTTTTTAATTTGGTGGGGCTTTGTGAGCAGCTGTGCAACCTTAAGTCCCGCTTGCCTTGAAGATTCCCTGACACAGTGATGGCATTATGCTGGTAAGCAGCACAGTCAAAAGCTCTAAAGGCAATTAAGTCAAGTGCTCTGTGGTACCACACTGTCAGACACAGACACAAGGTCAGCCTTCCCAAGTTTTTATTTCACAGTCCACGGTGAAAGAGCACACAGAACCACAGCTGCTATAATCCATCCACCTGATTTTGTGCATCACCTGAGGGCCCTGCACAAGGACAGTGATGGCTCCCCAATGTCTTAAGAGTGAAAACTTATAGCTCTTCTCACATCATCCATCCCAGTGCTCCTTAGCTGATGAGAGAGCACAACAGGAACTGTTCAGATCCAGGATATCCAATCTTGCCCATAGCAAAACCTGTATGGGAAGTAAACTGCCCTAACAAGGAGAGGAGGAGAAAAAGAGGAATAGAAAGAAAGCTTGCAGAGATTCAGAACAGAGGGAAGATCTCTTCCCATTTTTGCAAGGGAAAGGAGGCTGCACTCCCTTATACACTCCCTTTAATTAAACCACAGAACATGATCATTATACTAAGCACATACTCTCAAAAGTAATCAGCTGTATATAAAAGCCATCCTATTGCCATTGACACCCATCAGACTGGGACATTGGGCTAGATTTGATTTGGAAAAAGCTATAGGGAAAGGAAAGGATTCAAGTCATTTTAACTGTCTGATGTAATCTGCAAGATGAATTTTCAGATAGTATACATCAATACTGCTTTCACACAGAGTAGAGGGTTTGCATACAAAAAGCACTTGCTTCACATGGCATTTTAGGGGGTTGTTATCTTCTGACATTTAACATTTGCTTCTTAATGGCTTCTGCAATAATCAAACAAACCCACCAGGTCAAGTAACTTGCCCAAATAATATTAGAGCAGATCGTCTGCTTTCTATAGTCATAAAAGCAGTTCTACTAGAGGCAATCATTCGTCATGATGGAAAGAATTAATTAACTGTGACCAATTAACATTTCATCATTAAAATTATGCAAAAACAATAACAAAATAACATATTATCTGACAATCCTGAACGCTACAAGTTCCAAACTCAAAAACAAGGGTAGTCCCTGTGATTGGCAAGACATGCTCTCAGCCCCTGAGGGATTTAGTGGGGGTTAATGGATATGATGCTGACAAGTTAGAAAGATAGAGCAGTAAGAGAGGAAAGCTTGGATTTCAGCAAGTGATCCCCATGACCAAAAATCAAAAGGAGCATCTCATGACCTGGCTATAGCCACTTCAAAGAAGTTAGAAAAGTCCTGCTGTCACAATAAGTACAATATTGGACTGTACAGACAATAGTTTTTTATAGCTTCAGAGCACTTTGAATTCCTTAATTAAGGCTCATCAACAACTATTAGGTGGATCAGAATGCATTAAAAATAAAAAAAAAAAAAAAAAAAAAGAAAATAAGAAAAAACTCCTGTCTTTTACTACTGATAGAACACAGACAAAAACATGGATATGTAGTCGTGGAGAAGTCAGGAACAATGAGAGCAAACAAAGCTAATCAAGGTTTCCACATTACTACAAAACAGGTGGAATAGCATCCCAAAAAACTGGAATTACTCTATATTGGTAGAGCACTGCCAAACAGAATGGCTATGTGTTTGGTAGTGACCCAAAATAAGAAAATGTCAGGCACTGCTATTAAACAGTACATTTTCATTTCTTTGGGCTATTTCACATAATATTGACTTGTCTTATTCTGTTTCTAAGGTAGAAAAAAAGAAGAATGAATGAGCTTAAATTGTTGGAACTAAGAAGCCGCCAAGTTTTTAAAACATAATAATTCAAGGGTACCACTGGAAAGTTATTACTTTTTTTTTTAATTAAATAATAATACAGGCATGTTCTAATAGTAATTTATCACAACTCTTTAGAAAATGAAGAAAAAATAGATCCTGTAATAAAATATAAACTGAAGACTGAAAAGGAAATCCATTATTTATTCATTTCTGTTACCATCCTCTTTGTTTATCTCTAGACATAGAGCTTCTGCTGCCAGTCAATTTAAGGTAAGCTCAGCTATTTTATCCCTCATATAAATAATAAATGATAATGATAGCTACATGACAGTAAAGACAAATTATAGGGTTTTCTACACTGGCAAATGGAGTGATTTTTTTTGTAATTTATTAGCAATTTTTATATGAATGAGAGGAAAAAATAGGAGTGAACAATTGTCTTGATTTCTCTTCTTAAAATTGCACAATAAAAAGGACAAATGTTTGACTTCTATAAAATGTAAGGTCACAAGTTACTGTGACTGAGAACTACCATGTTTCAAAGGCTGTTTTAACCAGTAAATCCAGTGTCATGTTTACATCCAGCTACAGTTTTTAAATCTGATCATGCTTATGTGATCTTTAATACTTTAAAATTCATGCTGACACTGTAAGCATGCACAAGTCACTGCATAGCTACAAGTGCTTTATGCTTTATTAGCTCCATTTATCTTCTGGAAACTCTGCCCCATTGACCAATAATGTGTAGAGCTCCATCTGGCATGGATGTGCCACTCAAGCTACCTGAGTCCTATTCATTAGTGTATTGTGCACCATTTCCAACTATGCACACATAAAAGTTTCAGAACACACTCAAAGGGTCTGTGTGCTCTGGCTTTACAATACCCAAAAGGCCTTTAGCTTTGCTTTGCAAAAAATAACTCACTTTTTAACTGGAGGGCAGGTAATCCAAGTAAGAACGGACATTTCCAAAGTTTCTGAAGTGTGGCTACATCTGATTTCAAAACAATTTAAAGCTTATTAAAAGCAAATTTCATTCAGCTGAACATACTCATGCCTCTGGCATATCTCCTTGCTAAAGATGACTCTCATAACAAGATAACCAAACATTTAATATGTATATTATATTCAGTGATACTGTATTGCCTACAGTTACTGTGTCAACATGTGCTACCAACTGTGACAAGACACTGCTTGATGGACTATGGTATTTCTGCCAATTTTGTGGTCAAAGCACATGTTCAAAAGCCTGGACACAGAAACTCACCCCAACTTGGCAATTCCCATTAGTCAGGGGAGATACCTTTGGTTTTTGCATTACAGTATACATCTTTATGTCTTTAAAAAAAATTGAGGATGAATACCAACACTCATCAAGCCACCAAACTGATAATTTTGTCAAGAGTCTGGTATCCTAAGCCAACAGCTGCCTATATTTGCAGCCAAAAACAGTCTATCCACTGGAATAGCACTGAAGAGTTGAGTTGAATTGCATTGCAGAGATAAAAAGAACGATAATTTGATACTGTTTTGGAAGATGATTTTCCAGACTTCTTGTTATTCCATGTCCTGATTAGATGAAGTCCTGTACTGGATGCTCCCTTTGAAGTTGGGCCTGCACTTAGGAAGAGTTGAAAACTGTTTGCTATTTCTGTGGTAAGGATAGAAAAAACCCCACATTTTCTTTTAATAATTATATATATACACATACACATAACAGGTTTTGGTTTTTTTAATCTCTCCCTGATTGTATTTCCTCCTTCACACACAAAAAACAAACAGGAGAAAAAAAAAATTGAAACTAAGCAGTAGAAATACCAGGGTGAATTTTTCCTAGAATTAAGCAGCAGTAACACAGCAGCCTGGACAGGGTCTGTGTACCTGAAGAATAAAGATACCCTTCTTTAAAATGGTATAGTACAGTAAGTTGCTTTTATCATCCCTGCTTCACATCTCCCCAGTAATGCCTGAGTCCCAGGGGGATGGGATTCTCTCACCCTTCACCACAGAACAACTGCTTTGCATCAAACCACAGATACTTATAGAACATTATTTATCCACATGGGAACAACTTTGCAATGGTGACAGGATCAAGATCAAAGTAAAAGTGCTCACTAAACCAGTAAGCACTTCTAGTAAATAACAACTTGTCAATACCTGAGAATATATATCTAAATAACAGCCATGCAGAATGCATCTTGGCCAAATGCAAGACCATCATGATCACCCTTAGAGCTTCATTTGCATATAGACACACACACACTCCCTAAACTCACAGTAAGAAAGAGCCTCACATATGATACTGAGTGAGCCGGGATGTGTTTTCAGCTTAAAAATACTAGAAAAGGTATTAAGGATTATCAACGTGGTGTGCTTTACATCATGAAGGAGTTCAGAAGTGCCTTGAGGGGTGGCAAGGTACGAATATCACATGTGAACTACAAGATAATGTCATTTTAGGTGCTTCAGGATGAGTAAGTTGCAAAGCCTTTGTTTCACCTGTTTTGTGCAGATTACTTTCTGTCTCAAAGGTTGAATTCCTCTGACCTAACATTATCTCCATTCCTTTGTCACAAGGAAGCCAAAGACTCACAGGATTTGTGGGCTAAAATAAGGAACACAAACTCTGCGAGCAGCAATATTCCCAGAGACAGAAACACATGTCTGTGCACTAAATTTTGGACCAATCAGGCAAAGTGATTATGAAAACCAAAACCCTACAAACAACTACATCTGACAGTCAGAGAGACCTGAAACTCCTCTGAGAAGCTATGACCTAGAGTATGTTGATCTCATCATTCCCACCAGTGTGTTCTTCCTGCCCCAAATTTCTACATAGATAGAGCTCCCTAGAGAGCGTTCTTTGACTACCAGACTATATTTCTTCAGCCTAAATTTATGCTGTGTGGTATTATTTTCATAGTGCTACATAACCAAAGAGATGCAGATTTGGGTAAAAAAGATGAGACTTTATTTAAGAAAAAGGAAATTAAGTGAAAATATCGGCTGATATATAATGGGTGTTTAGTCATTTTGTGAGGATTAAGTGTGTGTATCTCTCTGCATGCCGGCTATAAAAATGTTTTCAGTTTTTTTAGATGCCATAATTTTTATGCTATGAATGCTAATCATCTTTTAATATGGAAAACTGGAATGATTAATAAAGTTTAACACATTATACAAGATCTTGTTTTTGCAAGACAGCTTGCTTTCTGTTTATTCTCATCTAGATGTTTAATGAAGTGACTGCCATATCACACAAGTAAATGGGTTAAATGAATCAAACACAACATTTTGACTAATGAGAAGAATTTACAGAAAACTTATGTAAAGGGTTAGCTTTATTTAAAAAAAAAAATGCCACAGAAGAACTCTCAGTAGTTATCAAAATATTCAATATTGTGTGTAAGCTGTTTCACCAAAAAGCCTAAAACCTGCATCTTTTTATTTTCTCACTTCTCCAAACACGTACAACTAAAGGAAGACTGAGACTGCTGCCAGGATTTTTTTAAGTGATGCACTGAAATGATTCACACGAAAGCGGTTGAGCTTCTTCAAGTTTTCAATATGGGCTGCTTAAGATTTTCTTGGTCTCACTTCAGAGGACCATCAGTGTGGTTCCCTTAGTGATATTATTGTTGTTACATCAATGTCAGTGTCACCACCCCGTGTGGTTCAGGAGGACAGTTGGACCCTGAGTGCTTTCCCATGGGCTCTGGTCACAGGGAGCCCCAGGCTTGCACATCTAGCTGGGACCTTTGCAGGATGCGGGTGAGAACTGCTGTCCTTGTTCTAAAGCCTGCTACGTTCCTACAAAAGCAAGCAAACAAATCCGCGTGCAACTGGGAACATCAGCAAGTCAGTAAGTTTTGTTGTTGGGTTTTCTGAGGATCAGAAAGAAGGGAGGGACAAAGCCCTTTTTTAAGGCCGAGGGAATTCCGTCATGTCTCCGCACTGTCAGGATAACTGGAAACAAGTTTTAGCTGATTCAGGCTTTTGCCAAGAAAGAAAGAAACTTAATTACACAGCAATACTCAAACTCCATTAATTACCTTTGGTAAAAGAACATTTTAAAAGAGTCACTGAGAAATCTGACGCTTGGACACAGAAACAGAAAGACTTATCCCACAGCATGGTCTCTCCAGCCTGAAACCCAAAATGTGCCATGTTCTGCTGCTCCTCCAAGAACCTCTGCAAGCCCCTCTCCTGTCAGGAGGGCAGGAGCTCCCAGGTGCTCACCAAAGCAAAGTCGGCAGCTTTTGCAGCTGTTCCAGCTGTGGTGGGTGCAGCTGCCTCTGCTGCAAAGACCAGTACCTGCATTGACTAGAAATCCTTGTCAAAGGTGGTTTGGGAATTCCAGCCCTATGACAGCATTTTGCAAAAATTCTTCCAGAAATTCGCAAAGTAGATGGTGCCAACAGGATTTTCTGTGGCTATCACACCTATATAAGCAAGAAACCCTTTCAGCCTTCTCAGATCACCAGTTCCTACACACAAGTCTCTTTGAGCCTACTTAGCAAGCAGAAAGCAGGAAAAGAACTGAGAAAGCTGCTTTCCTCTTCTAAATAGAAGTATTTTCAATGTCTCACAGAGGCAACATTATGTCATAAAGAAAATATAACATAGCTGATTAATGGCAACAAAAGCACAATCAGCTGAGCACAATGCTGAGCATTGGGTAAGTACACACTGTAAACAGTCACGGAGGAGGACAACCAGCTGAGTGGAAGTGATTGCCTGTAATTGTAGGTTGACACCAAAATTACTGGCTTCAAGATTGAATTTGGTGATAATGTAAATCACTCTCTGTTATTCTTTTTTAGCAGCCTGTCTTATGAACTGCCTGGAAGAAGATCACTAGATTCCTCTCTAAAGAAGTAAATTCAAAGTATTTCCCAATTCCATGAAGATTTCTGTTGTTATTCTGTCAAGCAGATGCAGAGTTTGGAGCTTGGTTTTTTACCTCCCTTTTACAGTCTCAGTAGTTATTATAAATCATAATATTGTTTAGGTTGGAAAATACTTTAGAAATTGAGTCCAGCTGTTAGCACAGCACTGCCAAGGCCATCACTGAACCATGTCTCCAAGTGCCACGTCCTTGCAACTTTTAAATCCCTCCAGGGATGATGCCTCCATGACTTCCCTGGGCAGCCTCTTCCAGTTCTCAACAACCTTTTCAGTGAAGAAATTTTTCCTAATATCCCATCTAAACTTCCCCTGGCACAATATGAGGCCATTTCCTGGCAGAAAAGACTGACCCCCACCTTGCCACAACCTCCTTTCAGGTAGTTGTGGAGAGCAGCAAGTTCTCTGCTGAGCCTCCTCTTCTCCAGATTAAACACTCCAGTTCCCTCAGTTGCTCCTCATAAAACGTGTGCTCCAGACCCTTCAATCACCTCCACTGCCCTCCTCTGGACACTCAGTCTATCTCCATTGTAACAATAGGCACATTCACTGCCACTAAAGGCATGCCCTGGTCATCTTTCCAGTGGTCTCCCCTGATGACTTGCTATCATTACTGCTGCTTCTTTGCAAGACAAATTCTTCTAAAAATATTTGAGTACAGTTACCTCCTGCAATGTATCATGACTGAGGACTGGGTGTCATTAAAAGGGCTTTTTCTTCCAGATCGTTCACAACAAGCAAAAGAGTGAACACTTTGGAAGACAAGATATAAAACTCCCTCAGAGTCACTTCTATCATGGGCACTCGTAACCAACCAACAGGCAAACCACAGTTAACATGCTTGTGATCACAAAGCCTCCTCTCTGGAAGATCTGCCTTTCCTATCAGCACCACAAAGACAGAGGGAAGAAAAGACAGCAGAGATATAGATACAAAAGCTGTTTTTACATTCACATTTGGGCCCAGAGCAGCAGAGCAATTTTGAAGCAAATTCCCTGATCTTCCCCCCCTTTCTGCAGGCTGGTGTGGTTTGCAGAGCTTGATTTGGTGAGAGTGAATTCAGCTCTGTGCAGAGGAAACAAAACCAGTTGCTGTGCTGCAGGTGCAGGGTAAGTGCTCTCCACCCCTAATGAGTGCTTGGCCATTTCGATAGCCTCTAACAACATGCCTGGTGAGGATGTTTGGCCTAGGGCACCAAACTAAATATTTTAAACAGAATTATGCCATAAGAAAAAGCAAAATCATTTTCAGGATCCACAGAGCACTTTGACATCCATGGTTCAGCATTGCTGGCAATCCGTACAACCTGAGTCCTGTGGACCAAGGAATTTATTTGTTACTGCTCTCCAGTAATTAGTTACAAGACACCTCAACAGTACTGAGTGCCAGAATCCAACATCTCTGTAATGGAGGGTACTGCAGAGGCAAAGAGCCTTTGGAGATAGCCCAAAATAGTAATTGCTTAATACCCAATTGATCAGAACATGAGTGAAATAAACAGCATGGTTTCTGGCAGCATGATCGGCATTACGAAGAGCACCTTAGTTATTAAACAATCAAGTAACACTCAGCTAAGGAGCTCACAGCACCAGAGAAGAGACTGAATAACTAAAGAGGAAAAGGCACAGGAAACAGGTAAAACCTATTATCTTGTCAGATCTCTATGAGATTTTTCTGGAGATAAGTTAGAAAATGCTCTATATTACCCTGTCAAAAAAGTAAATACTCTGGCTGTTCACTGTGCTATGTGACGGCACATCAGGAAATGCACACATGATGGAAGGTTGCTTTAATCATAAATCACACAATGCCACAACACAAATATAATACAACAATTCATAAATATTTACAAATAGAAAATATAACCTGATCACCAGCCTCCTTATTTCTGGAAGTTAACTTAAAATTAGAACTTAAATACACTACTATTAAGAAAAATTTGGGACAGAGTTAGAAATATTCAGCTCAGAGTCAAGGTATTTTACTGTGACTGTTCCAAATACCATCAGCTTCATTTTGCCTTGTACTGTTCTTTATCAGATATACACCATCTGAATGACTCAAGTATCAACCAAATTAAAAAACACATTTGGAATTTCAGCACAAGTCAACCCACCCATGCCAAACTGAAATCAATCCCAAAGAATTTTAAAATATAATTTCTTCAGCACTACATGATTCTTACAGATCATGTATATAAGTTTATATGTTAAATGGTGTTTTACCAATACAGAATAATATAAATCTGCTGTCACAAAGTGCCTGAATACAGAGGGAGACAAGAACCAACAACATGAGACAAAACACAGAACGACAGTCAGAATATGTTGAATGAAGAGTGATTACTGGCACATTCAACTAAGGAGGAAAGATTTCTGGCATGACTATGTTTTGAGGAAAAAACAACATGGAAATGGTAGGAGAGAGATGAACACAGACCTAGATATAACAAACAGAGCACAGGAATGACCAAAGCCACACACATTTGAACCAGAATAAAATGACAGTAAGGGAAGATACCTGGAAAGCTTTGCTCCATAGGGATAGAGTTTAGGGTAAGCTTCAGCTTGCCTTTGAGCAACAAAATACACATTTGAAAACTGTTTCTTATCAGCAAGGAGTAGGGTAGGTAAGTAAGCAGGAAAACACAGAGTGCAGTTGACACAGCGGAACTGTAAATACTAAGCTAGTGAAAACACAATTCAAGTTAAGCTGAAAATAAAAGCAGAGCAATTACTACTTCAGTGAGAATTTCATCCTCATATTGAATTAATCCAAAACTGCCATTTTAATGTAACTGAAATTGTCACAAAATTTCCCATCTGCCTCACAGGAGGGCTGCAAACTCAAGGAGTCTTGCTGCATTAGTGTAGAATAAGTTTGCTGTGAGAGGCATGGCTTTTTTTTTTTTTAGAGCAGAAGGTAATTGGTTGAACAAGAGAGCACAAATTGTTTGAGATTATTCAAGTACATCATCTGGGACCTTGAGTGATTTTGTTTGATGAATCACAGGGTTGAGTAAGACAGACTGCTGTAGCAGTGCTTTGGATGGGCTAAAAGGAGGGACAGAAAGGAAAAATTACTAACCAACACAGTCAAAAGGGCCTGTGGTAAATACATTTTCAATTCCTGGCAGAGATCTAAATGCCTATTCTCTGCTAAATACATTCTGAATTATTAGCATCAGATTGAAGAATGAAAACATTCAGAGTGATATATTTGATGTGTTTCCCATCCATTTTACACTAATGGCACAATTGATATAAGTCAATATGAAAATCAATGCTGAATATTTGGCACAGTACAGAGCTACATGGCAGAATCCGCTGAGAGCTATTACATTCAAAAAATTAAGAACCTGCAAGGAAATAAATACAAATTATATGTAAGTAAATTACATAAGGGTTTATGATTTCAATGATGAAAAACAGAGCCATCTGTTAAAATTAAAGCAGTTCTTAACAGGACAGGAAATTGCTTTAAAGTTAAAACTTATCAGTGGGGAAAGCTGTAAATGCACATTTTTAATTCACAGTAATTTCCTAGTGTCCTCAGAAATAGTCCCACAACCTTAAAACATGTTTGCAACTTTGAGTTCTTTGAAGAGTCATGAAAAAAGGAGGTGTAAGCATGGGCAGAGGAAAGAAAAGAAAAATGGGCAAGGAAAAGATACACATGATTACTGAATGGAAAGTTTCTCTCCTCTCTGTTAGTACCTAAATACCATTTATAGGTAGGGGTAGATTAGAAAGGAACTGGTTACAGAAATATTAATGTCTTCATTGTGCTGAGCTGGTCTACCCACAGACTGAAGAGCATCTGTTTTATAGATGAACAAAGAGGACTTCAAGGACAAGAACTAAAAGAAATTGGTGTTAAAATACCATTATATGATGAAAAATGAGTCTATAAGTAGTGTCGGTGAGTTCAGTGTTCACTGTTGCGAGTCCTGATGAGACTTACTTGACTTACAAGGTTTTCTCACTCCTACCACTAGAATTCTACCTGAGATCTGAACATCAAGTTGAGCTGTTTACGGTCCATGCGCCATCACCTGTAATAAAGAGTCTGCATTTGGGACTTAATTAATACAGCCAGGTCAGAAATCAGCTCATTCCTTCCCAGAGATGTGTTGGCTCTGCAACGCTAACTGGTGTAAAGAATAGCACATACTTATTTTTCCACAAGAGTCAGCAGAAAGACTGAAAATACACAGGACAGAGATCTACTGTCATTTCTTGCAGTCACTTTTCTGACCACATGCATTTTTTTAAAATAACAAGGCTTGGGTTTTTTTTCACTTGCCACAGCATTTGCAGTCCTTACTCAAGGGGTGTTTTGTCAGAGAGAGCACTCCAGCTCCATGTAAAATTATTGGCACAGTTACACTGCATGTTGCAGCGTTCTGCTTTTTCTGAGTCTTGTTAGTCCAGAAGTGCAAGTAATTCCTCTAAGTAAAGGTTGATTTCATTTTTCACATTCATTAAGTTGATCCCTTTCATTTTTGCTTACACAATAAAATACATATTATTCAAATATCTACAAGCTGTGGTGGTGAGGTGATTAACACTTTATTTCTTGTCTAGTCCTTCCCATTCCTGTCTGCCAGTTGTGTGATATTGAACAGAAATACTTATGGGAGGGCCTTTCTCACCTCTGTAGGTAGACAGTGGATTAGGGGATGAGCTGGAGATATATTACATATAGAACTTCAAGTCCAATCTGAGCTTATGGATAATAATCACACTTTGTTCTCACTGCTACTGGAAGAGAGTGATATGGGCAGAGCTACCTCATGCCAAATTGCTGCAGACTGACATTCTTAATTTTCAGAGGTAGGAAAACTGCCACCTCATTAAGAAGAACACTGTGTTATTAGTTTATTGGCATGGCACCAGCACTGGAAAATGCAGCACGCATGTCCTTGTGGCTGAAGGCAAAAACCTGGAGGAGCCTACAGAAAATTCTTTCTTTGGACAGTAAAAGTAGAATAGGGGTTTTAAAGACTCTTGAAACAGCAGCTCACAGTAAAGAACTTTTTACTTGTGAATATATCCTCCCATTCCATAATATCATCCTAATCAGTGCATTTTCATCCACTTCAATCATTTTAAAGACCTATGAATCTGAGACAGCTGATTGACATTCCAGCAAGAAAAACTTCACAGTCCAACAAAGGAGACAATATCACAAGAAGGTCAAAGTGCACTCCTATCGTAATGCAGATTCCTCCCTAAATTCCCCACCTTCTACATTCTAGTGACACATGGGAATAAGATTAATAGAAAGGAAAAGCAGCTTTCATTCTGAACAGTCTTTCTGAAAATCAGCATTTCCAGCATTTCAATACTTATTTGCCACAGCAGGGAGCTAATCCTTCAAAAAACCCCAACCCAATCAGCCAATCCGCCAACTGAACTGAAAGAATAATGACTTCTTTGAAGTTTTCTTTCATTGCACTGGGAAAGTTCAGATGCTCTTGCTGGGACAGTTCAGATGTCCCAACCCACACTAATTACAAGACAAGTCCTTCCCATTCATTTTCGGTGGTAAATGCCGGAATCCAAGGAAGGTAGTTTCATAATGAGGCCACTGTTGATTTTTGCACAGGTATTAGTCTCTAGCCAAGAGCTAATTCTTCATCTGAAAAACTTTGCTTCAGGCTTCTGAAACTGCTCTTTCATTCCTAACATGGTTTAATTGACATGTAAACTATCACACATCTTGTTTTCCTTTCACATGAAAGACTACTTGCAAATGGAATGTATCTAAAATGAATGGCTCTGCTCCATCATTGTGCACTGCCCTTTGCAGGAGAAACAACTAATGGGAGAGATGCGTTGTTCCAGTCCGGATTTACAGCCTCATACTGTCTAATTACTCACAATGTGTTATCCATCATACCACAAACCTCTTCACAGCACTAGCAAAAAACATTTGTTCCAGTGAAGGAAAATTGCTAAAACAGAGCTATCAAAAGTACACCCCACCTGAAACACTTCATTAATTTTTTGGAGTATCACACCTGCTGAAGTTAACTTATATCTCTTTAGGGTTTTGGGGGTTTTTTTTGAGCAATAGAAATTCTCAAAATGAGTATCAGGTAGCAAGGTGAATTAAATATTGACTGAAATGATAACATTTATCTAATTTTCATACTGAGAAGTTTTTTTAATACCTGCAATTTTGAAAAATCCTAATCTGCTTTAATTATAAAACAGTTGTAGAATTATGCTGTTAATGAGCAAAAAAATATTAACTCAATCTTATAAATTGAGTGAAGCAGATTCAGAAACACCAGCTGGGATTAGAGGGGTAAAAACTACTTCTGATTACAGAGCACTTCACCTCTAGGTCAGAGGTTAAATATAGAAAAGGTAAATAATGAATGATACTGTTAACATTAATAAGTGCTTGGGGATATGAGGAAATGATCTGGTTTATGCCTGACCATTTTCCACTATAGTGATAGCCATGTTTCAACCACAGCTCACAAATAGATGGCTTCTCTGTTTGCAGCCTTGACATTGCAGAGACATTGTTTCTTGGTGATTGATATTAAATTCCACTGCCTCACTTTTGGTTATACACAGCAACAGGATGAAATGTGTGTTGTATCTGCACAAGAGACATAATCCCCACAATGCCTCCCAGCACCAGTGCAAATAACTGTCACAAAATTATTTTGTAAAATAAAAATTGCAAAGTTAATTCACATCTATTTGTGGTTACAGCTGGCTATGAGGGCTTGTAATTTAGATTCGAGTTCTTGCCTGGTAATAGCAGTGGGAACAGGAGAGGACTCTCTTGCCCAGACAGAGGTGCGCTGTGTTAGCTGCTGTCAGCCAGCCCAGCCAGCCTTCAGCTCTCCCTCCAGAGGTGGGTGGCCCTCCATAACTCTCTATCTCTCCTACCATCATGATGAGAATGTCTTGGACACCCGGGGGCTCTTCAAGTGGTCCTGGATGTCACCGAGTGGCCAACAGCATCACCTCCTCATCATTGGCTTTTCTTGCTCTCCTCTTGCCTTTGCATTTCTGCAACCCTCTGATGATTCCATGACTAAAGGAAGGAGGTTTCTAGGAGGGTTCCAATTCCTTGATGGCAAAAATATTATAATCAGGCTGCTCCTACAGACCAAAACCTTCCTGTGAAGAACATGGTAGAGATATTAACCTTGATATATCTTCCTGTGGTGGACAAATGCAGTAGGTCCAGCAAACCCTGCCCCAGATGCTTTGCACAGCTCTTATTGAGTGGGTAAAGAAGAAATACTGCAGTGCCAGAAGACACACGTGTCCATACAGCCAGCCCTAACTGCAAGCTTTCCACCAGGCTCCACCTGAAATATTAAGGACTTGTATCACCTACACTTAGAGGTATAAAACCTGTAAATACATGTTTCTTCCCTTTAAATGGGTTTCTGACACCACATCCAAACTAAATTGGAAAAACACAGCAACAAAGAATCCAGTGGGAAGTTTAGTTCGCCAAGCGAAGCACGTGGGATGCTGGGTTTTTTTCAGTCAGCTTGAAAACTAACGCTATTTAAACTGAACAATAATTTACACCCCTGTTCAACACTAGTGATTAGGCAGAGTACAAAGTGATTAGACCATCACCAGCAGCAGATCTTTTAGCAATTTCCATTTGATGAAAAGAATCATCTCCACTCATTTTCTTGCTTTTCATTTCTGCACTGGAGATTATGATACGCAACAAATTTCCATATATGTTGCAACAGTATGAGACCACATGCACAAAAATAATCAAAAAGAGCAGAAATATCACCACTTCAACATTCCTTTAATCTGTTTGCTAAAATCTGTCATGTTCTGCCCAAGGTACTGTCATTCCTACAGAGCATGCTGTGTTAAAGCTTCAATCATACTATCTAAATATAAGAAGTCTGCAAGCAGCCCTAATGTAACTGATGTCAGGCAACCACAGCTCACATAAGTTTTCAGAAGCCTGACATCTTCAAATAAAAGAGGACAGCTCTTTACTGCATTTTTGGAAGTGTGTCCATGTTTCAGACTGACATTTGTACGTGTCTCGGTATCTGTGGTGATTTATTTTTCTCTGTAGCATTTGCAAAACATATGAAAACAGCACTCACTGTGCAGTTTATTTGCCATCTCAGAGAGGCCTGAGCCAGTTCATTGAAATTCCATAGATTTGCCTCACTTGTTTGGCATCCTAAGCATAAAGGAAGAGGTACTATCAATAATCTACTGCACAAAAGTTGGCTACAAATATCTCCTCAATGACAAACTAAAAATCACATCTCTGTAGGGACAAAGTCCGATTCTGTACAGGTTCCTAGCACAGACTTACCAGTCTAGAAATTCACTTTGAGGCAGAGGAGCAGCTGGTGGGATGACTGAGCTGGTTTGCAGAAGCACTCCAAGAGGGTGAGCTTCACATGAGAAGACAGACAGATGGGTGTGGTTTTCTCTTTGTAAAAGTGCTTCTTTGGCCCCACAACATTTTGTAGAGCTATCACCACTTATCTAGAAACTCCAATGCAACAAGCATTCAAGTTTTGAGAAGCCTGGTACACTGCATAAACCTCTGACATGTTAGTTCCACAGTGGTGTGTGAAGTGCTAGAGATTTAATTCCCTTGAGAAATCAACAAAGAATGTATGCAGTTTATGTATGTGGGATGCAAAGCTTTTACATTTATACATCTCTATTTTTGTTCCAATTTCTAGTTGTTTATTTAAACAGCAACACATATGTACACATACAGCAACAGATTCTCTGCAGTTTCTGTAAAAAAGCCAGTCAAAAATAATGGAGGAGTTGGATATTTTCAGTGCAAGCTCTAAGTGTAAAATGTTTCTATGCACTAAAATAAATGAGGTCAAATAAAAGGGGTAGATTAAAACTCACTCCAAATCCCAGCTCCTACTTACACTTTCTGATTGTAATCTAAAGCTTCGATTCTGCATACATGCATACATTTAACTTGGAGCCAGAAAGAGTGACATTTCTTGTAAAAATTAAATTATACATGTACACTTGGAAAATCAGATTCTTATATACACTGTTTACTCAAAAGAATAAAAGAGCCAAAAAAAATGTGAGAGACCAGAGAGAAACAAAGAACAAATTGCTCTTGGAAGAACTACAGCAGCTGCTTACACTGGAATCAGATTGGCTTTGGCTTTTCAGTACTCAGACTTCCATGTACCACTTATCTAACCTGGACTAGGAGTTGACTAATTCTGTGCCCAAAGCTTTGTGCTTCCATTGACTCATGTGCCTGTGCTGAAACAGTCCTTAAATATTTATAAGCAATGGATCCTATATACACCAGAAATAATTTCTTACAAAACTATCAGAGCCTTCCATAAAATAGTAAAAATCTTTACTGAAAATACAAGGATTAAGGATATTTGATGCCTGCTGGAATCACACACTATTGTAACTTCATTGGAAAGCTTGACACCTTTTTCATAGCTAGTGAAAAAGAGCTTTATTCCATATGCGATAAATGCAAGAGTTTTAATGGTTGAGATGCTTAAATTATTAGTGATATAGTCATAGTTACCTTCTGCAAATCTGTATCTCTTGGGAGAACCCCAAGGACATGTTTTCAAGGAGGAAGGACTGTTTATATTCTCTTTCTAGCAAATTTCAGCTGCTCATACTTTATGGAAGAACTCTGTGTGAATGCAAGACTGCTGCCAAAGTCAAAACCTTCAATATGTGCTTTTCACAACTTCACTTTTAATTTATTGAAAAGGCAAAATCTGGACTGAAGCTGACTTTCATTGAACTGAGTATGGTGAGAGCAGTTAATGCCATCTTTAATGCATCCCTGTAGGTAGATATCTTCTTTGGGACACTGGATGATATCCCCTCTGGGACATGCAGCAGTTTTTCTCTCTCCCTGCAACTTACTTTTCACACCTGAAACTGGGAATGCAAGAACATTTGTGCTCTGCTGTGGAGTGCTTTCAGATTAAAAGGGTGAAAGGTGGATTTTAATGTGAGCTTCAATCCTCAAATTGTGACAAAAAGACATACAATCACATCTGGTAGTCTGAAAAAGTATTAAAGCATTGCTAAAATAAGTGTGATAGTTGTGTGGCTTTTATGTGTATTCATGCAGTGTCAGTAGAGTCAGTGAAGCTGCACAGATAGAAAATGTAATAGGGTTTTATTCACAAATTATAAGGGTAGGGGGTGGTTTTGTTTTGTTTTTCTTAAAAGCAGTTCTATTTGAAACAAAATTAAGAAAAAATAACAAATTATATCCCTCACCATAGCAGTATCATATATAGATTTATGTCTTTATTCTTTGGGAACTTCTGTGGCTGCATGGACTATGAAAAATTTATATCCAAGGTAACAAAATACAGAAAAGTACAAAATAACTTCTAGCACCCAATCAAAGCAAATGGAACCTGGGGAGGGGGGAAAAAAATATTCTGTAGACCAGAAATCTCCATCAATTCGCCTTTGGTTCACAATAAATACCTAATTCCATAATTTCTCCAAAGTATCCAATAAATGCCTCAATTTCTCTACAATGTAGCCTGTCAAAAACAGCCTGGCAAGCCCTCAGGAGCTGGAGCCATTTGTGGTGGGACATGAGTGGTTTTTACTGACTGTGGCAGAATCCCTGGGCAGTTATTTGGGTTTATTTCATGTACACAATATACAAGAGTATCTCTAAGGCAACAGAGCTCCTGAGCAGAGACCAAAAGGCTTTATAAAAAGATATTCTGAGAACAGCCAGCTCAAGAAAACACTTTTTTCTGAGGTTTATAGGAAAGAAACAACTGTTACAATCATTAACATCCTGCTGTAGGCTCAACTAGAAGCTTATTTTTATAATTTAGAGTTAACTTTTAAAGTATTTTACTTCTGAAGATGCACACAATGGATTCATTTCAACGCAAGACAGGGGCCAGGGCACAACTGAATATATCAGCTGTGACCACTGGGAATCGTGTTTATCACTTCCACACATTTCAGATACCTTCTTTTGTGACTGCTGCACCTCTAGAGGGGACAAACCAAGCCTCAGTTCTGAAACTAAAGGCCCTGTTTAAAGGACTGGCTGACTGCACAAAGGCAAAATTTGGATAAGAACCAGTGCAAGCATGTCTACAGATAAACACATTCCTGTGCTGGGTCGGTTTCCCTTTCAAGAGTTATTTACATGTGATCCTCTAACAACTTCTCTCATTGAAATGCTGAGCAAAATCTTGCCTGTGCAGTTGGGTCTGGCTCTGCAAGGCCCATTATTTTATCCAGTGCTGTTCTCTATAATCCCATAGCCAATACTGTGCTACTGCAGTGATGGGCCAGCTAATTGTAAAATCTTAATTATGGACTGATAACTTTAAAAGCCTTAAATGTTTTGAGAAAAGAAACATATAAATCACCAAGAAATTAAATAACTCTTTCCAGATCAAAATACTAAACCTAAAAATGTCCATTAACAGTCATAGTAAACTGTGGCAGTGTACTTTGAAGTGGAAATTCAGAGAATTTGATGAAATTCTGCAAATCTTGAGTTACACTTGGAATGAGTTTCTACTAGGTTATCAGAACTGAGCAGCTACTCTATGAACAGTAATAGGTACTGATAAAGAAAAGCAATAAAATGATTACCACTATGTGGAAATTATGAAAATGTTTTAATAAAAGTGTTCATCTGAGGAAAAAAAAACCCCTATGCATATATTCCAGCAGTGTTACAGGTTTTCCTGAAGGCCTGCATCCCAGGATTTCACATGGATTATGAGCTTGCTTGTGTTTTTGTTGTTGTTTACTTAAGAGCATAATATATTTGTTCTTATTCCTGTATCAGCCATAACCTTAACTTGCATGCAAAAGGAAATAAAACTGCAACTGAAGTTTTAACCTTAGTCCTGTGATTGTTTGAGCTCAGATCTCCTGCCGTGACAAGTATCAATTTACTGCAGGTTCAGCTGAGCCACTAAGGAGGTTCCAGACCTACCACAAGCCCCAGAAGGTCTCCAGTGACATGTCATGACACAGGGCTGCCTGAGGCTCTCAGGCAAACTGTCCTGCATCAGCCTTTCAGAAGGCTTAGAACTCCTGTGCCACTTGTTGCATCTCTCCCGATCTTCAGGATAAAATATATAAATACATCAAGCTTTAGTAATTCTCAATCGTGAAAACCAGGAGAAAAGAGCTCTAAATTTGTAGTTGAAACTCGTTTCTACTGGTTAAAATGTGGTTGGTGTTCATAGCAAATTCCTGGAAAAGAAAGTCCTACTAAAGTGAAGCACTGGTAGCGGCTCCTTCCTACCTCTCCAACAAGTTTGTCATCCAATGTACTGGTGAAGCTGCAGGGCAAACTGCCTTCCAAGAACGTATTGCACCCTCTGGGAAACCCCAAATCTAATTTAATGACAGGAACCAAGTGAAACTCAACAGAAATCACTCTAAAATAATGAAATAGAACCTTATCAGTTAAGGGGGTTTTGAGCATCCTAGAGAACTCTGGTTTGGGTATCTCACTGCCTCTTGTGTAATACCTGATTTTGCTAAAGGGCATGGGACTCTATTTTGTTCTTTAACAAGGCACTGGTCTTAACACAGTCTTTGTCCACTGGAGAGCACAGGCTGCAGACATGGTCAGCTTTCACTGAGGGGATTGGAGGGGAAAAATGTTTACGCTTCCCTGCTCCATACCCACATGCCAGAATCCAGGACAAACTGGGCTAAGAAAACAAAACACATTCACTAACATCAGCAGACATTCTGCTACTGAATGAATCCTTTCAAGCAGGTGGTTTCCGGTGAATCCACTGCTAGAAACAGGCTCCATATCAGGTAAATCCAACTTCTATTGCCAAGGAGTTAATCAAATAGCTATTGTAACTTATTACTTGTCTAATTTGGGGTCTGCAAAACATTGTAAATATTTCCAAGTTATTCATAAGTAGCACACCAATTATCTATGTCCAGATACCAGGGCAGAAAGATAAATTGATTATTTTGTAATTTAACACATGAATTAATATGTGCCTGTTTTTGTGCACACTATTCAGCAATTTATCACCAAGTTGGTTTCTCACATCATTTGGCATCTTTTCCACCAGCAAAAAAACATCAAGGAACCCTTAAATACATGTGTAGTCTCTGACATAAAATGCAGCAATTCATATAACAGCTTTAAATCAGAAAATAAAAAAGTAAGGTTCTACATTAATGTTCACTGGCCCTGGTTCCACATCATTGTATGGACAAAAGGCCTGTCAAAGGGGATCACGAAACTTTGGCCTTTTAAATGCTTTCACTGAGGGTGGCTAAGTTTCAGAGAAAGTGAAACTCCTCTCCTAGTATAGTGCACTAAACCAATTATGCCAAACCCAGCAGGTGATTAGCTTATGCCCTGAAGCATGAGATTTGATTATTCTTATCTGGGTTTGCATAGTGGAGCTAGAAATATTACTAAGGGTCATAAAATCATCCAGCCTTAAAAAAAAAATTAAAAAAAAATCTAACCTGAAATTTTCATTTGATAACCTCTGTAGCTGGAAAATTCCAAATATTTCCTTTGTTCCATCTAAAAGCTTCAGCTATCACATGTATTCATTTATATCACAGGACATGGCTACAAAGCCTGTCCACTTTGCCCCTTTTGGCAGCAGAATCTGTGAGCTTTGTTACTGCCTTGTTGGTGAGAAGGTTCCTTATAGATCTAGATGAATAAAAGAGCAAATAACTTTACTTGATATCTTTTTAAAGGGAAGCAATGAAAAGTTTCTTCACGGAAACACTACGGAGATGCAGGGTTTTTCATTATTAGGTCATTATCTAATGGAAATGCAGCACTGCCAGAACTCCTGAAAAGTGAGCCAAAGACCACTGACATCAATGGGAAATTTTCCACGGATCTCAATGGGCTTTGGGCTAAGCCTCAGATGAGCTAAAGCACACTGCCTTGTTTTGGCTGTAGCTATAATATAAATGATTTCCAGCCCTGTTTAAATTACAGTGACTCACCAAGGAGCACAAGGAACCTCCTCAGAGATCTTCCCTCAGACAACCCACAAACCAGACTCTGGCACAGGATCGAGCATTTACACCAAGGTGTGTCAGCTTACAATTACACAGATTGGATTTCAAGAGCCGTTCTGCTGCCCAGTTATTCCACCCTCACTTTTTCAAAATCCTCCAGATTTTAATATATCATCCTGCACAGGGAAGTGCCTTTGTGCAGAGTCATTTTGTCTTAGTAATAAATAATTTCCTCTGAGACAAAACAACAGCTCCTGCTTCCTGAACGCTTGGCTGAGAGAAGGTTCTGGGATAAATAGCCTCACTTAGAAAACATATTTGCAAAAGCCTTTGAGAAAGCGCAATGTGTATGACAGTTTCAAATGGTGCTTTAGAAACACTGTACTTGACCTGACACAAAACTGAAGACTTTTTATGGGACTTTCCAATCCAAATGTCCTTCAGGCAACCAGCTAAATCATAATGAATTGTTGATTTCTGTTTGGTCTTTGAAACAAAAAGAAAATCAAAACTGAATCAAAGACCAACAACATGAAATCAATCATATTAAAAACACACTAAGGAGCATCTCTCAACTGTTTTGGGTTGTTTGGCCCATTTCTGACAACCTTTTTAGGATTGGAACTTGAAGAGTGAAGGAGTATGTTTGAAAGACCTAAGGGCAAAATTTGCAGCTTTCGTGTTATGATTTTTTCTTTATTTTTCTTTTTTTAAAGACTGTCAAAGACTACATCTTTCTTTTGTTTTGAAGTGGGAAAACTTTAGCTCTTGAAATTCAATAAGATGGAAAAGGTAATGAAATCTGTAGTCCCTCCATGACTGGTCCCACAGCTGACAGGTTATCCAGGAGCAAGGCAGGTAGTATTGGCACATTGTTATGAGATCATTACACTGCCCTATTCCTCATTTGCAAGTCAAACTAATTGAATCATCAGATACATATATTTTCCAATGGTAAAAATAAGGGACACATTTCAGGAACAAAAAAAAAAGGGAAATGCATTGTTGAAATAAACTTTTGTTCTGTGTCTTCTCAAAGAGAGAACTTGAAAACTAATCAAGTCTGCCTTTTATATCTGGCAGTGTAACTTCTAAAATATTGAGCTGTATTATTAGTAGATAGTAACTGTATATTATTGAGTAGATTTTATTAGTAGACTGAGTCCAAATGTGAATTTGGGAAGCATGTCCATTCACTCAGGCTGTAGCAGCAAATAAATTGTGCTTTTATTTCTCTTACCAAGTAAAATAAAGACAGACCATTCTATGAGTACTGAAATTTCTCAGCTGCTTCACCTCCAACAGTCTCAGCTGAACTCAATTCCTAATTTTGAATTTGAAATAACTGTTTGCAAATATATGCTTATATCTACATCCTAAAGAACGAATGCATGTATGTATATACACACTCTGAGAGTACCTGCCTTGGAAATCTCTTAAGCAGACAAATTGAATACACTTAAATTGCTACAGCTTAATAACTTTGAAGCTCCACATGAATTGATTTTACTACTATTAAACTGCCTTATCAGCAAATCCCCTGTCAAAGGAAAGGATTTATGTGTGTATGTGTCTGTGGGTGCATGCCTGTAAATAAGACTTTTACTACAGTGGTAGCAGAACCCACAAATCTAGTTTTTAAAGTATTATCTTCAGTGTATAGGGGTCACATTTTAGCGTGGTCAGGGTAAGAAAAGGAACATATTATGGACAAGGTGCTGGACAAGGACTTCAGAGGCTCAAGTTCAATTTCTCACTCCACCAGAGGCAGCTTCCATGACCCTGCACAACTCACAGTTAAGCAAATGCTTAAGTCATCTTTTGTTTGAAGGGCAATATTTCTGTTCTCTTCTCCTTTGTCTGCACTAACACACAGATTACAACACTTAGCCCCAGCTTCTGGGAGGTGGTTTGGAAGGGAGAAGGGTTTCTCTGAGGTTTTTTACTGTGGGTAAATACAGCATCTTGCACAGCTCAGCCCTGACCTTTGCTACCTATGAACTTCAGCGGCACACGAAAACTTAAATAATTATACTTTACAATTGAAGTCCAGAATCATTGTATCACACACATTTCAGTTCCCAGTATTCTAAGGAATACACATTAATGCCACAAAGTAGGGGATTACTAAGAGGAAAAAAAAAGGGGGGGGAAGGGGGAAGATGTTAGTCAAGCAAAGATAATTAGCATGATCTGTATTCCTGCCAGGTATCACCCTACACCAACTAAGAATACAAATGTAAGGGTCACATATGCAAATATTGTATTTACGTTATTGGAGCAGAGATTCAAAGTTACACTTGCTACTGAAAACCATAATTTATTTCTGGAATGTCTATTTCTGGAATGCTTTATTCATAAGCCACAGAATATTTTTCTGACAACAATATAGGAAAAAAATGGCTAAATTAGAATTTGAATGTAATAAATTCAGAGCCTTGAATGTAAGAAAAACATCAGATCTGGCAAAAAGAGCAACACAACAAACACAGCTTCAACTTTCAAATTCTTCATGTATGGGCAATACTTAACAGGTTATCTTTTTTCTTTGCCATTTTGTCCCTTTTTTTTTTTAGTTCTTTCCTTCCTTCAAGCTGTGACATGACCAAGAGCTGGGCAAGCGGCTCCCTCTGGTGCTGACACCAACAAGGCTCTCTGGGTTTTACAGACCTTGCTCTCTGTATTTTAGTTTAGGACCTGATTATTGAAACTCAGCATTATGCAAGACCAGCTTTGACAGTCGGTAAAATCGTGTATTTCCATAACGAGGTTTAGCTAAGAGTGAAATTATCTTCAGAGAGACAGCTCTGGAAACACCACACTGCTCACTGTGGATCATCACGTTCTATCTTAAAACCAAAGACAGGACTTGTTGGTAACCCCTACACATAACCCACTGCTTTAAGAATCAGCTTGAATTTCTGAAATATTTTATATTTTCTGAATTACAGTGGGACTGCAGTTCATGTGTATTATCACCCAGATGTCAAGTAACGTGCTGCACTAACGCCAAGCACGACTTTCTGGGCTTAGAATTCCCTATCTTGGTGTTAACACATTTTCCTCTTTAGCTCTACTAGAATTTTCACTCTGTGTGACACTGCAGTAGCACAGTGAGTACGCTGAATTTCTCACAGGTTACCACCTGACCCTATATAAAGCATGAGGAAGAGGTGCAATAGTTGGCATCAAGGGTACTTTCCTCATAATTCTATGACAGCAAAAGGTGCATCACCATTTTTATTACATATCACTAATTATTCAAATCTATTCTTAAAACGTGCAAAAATAAGGCACAAATTTGTATCCAGGAATTTATAATTCTCAGGTAAATATGCTTATATCAAAGAAAATGAAATTTAAAAAACTTTTTAACAAAGTATTAAGAAATCTAACTGGATTCCAACTCATCACAAATGCTGATTTCTTTCACAAGTATGTTTATAACACATGTTTATAATAAACATTTTACTCTTTTTAAAGAAACACTCATTTTATGAAGGCCATAAGAATAGATTGTTCATGGCACTGTTGGCCACTGAACCAAGAACAGATGTCAGATGGAAAAAAAAAAAAAAAA
>VXAU01004203.1:1193214-1381610 GCA_013399695.1 Formicarius rufipectus | reverse complement strand
AAAAAGGGCAAAAAAAAAAAATACAGTTTGTCTATACACAACCGGGCACTGTAATAGATCCAAAAAACCGGGAGCGGGGGAATCTGAGAGGTGTCACTACAAACTTGGCAAGCAGAACGTATCCTCAGCAGGAAGGAGAGAGAGAGAGAGAGAAAGAGAGAGGAGGGGGGAAAAAAACCCTGCAAAATACAAAATTCCCAGGGAGATTTCGAAGGCGAGAACGGGGGTGGGAGGCAAAGGAGGCAAGGAGGAAAGACGTGTGAGGAGAGCACAAATGGGATGGCGGGATGTCTCCCAGTCCATCCATCCATCCATCCGTCCGTCAGCCGAGCCAGCAGCCGCCCCCCGCGCCGCCGTGTGCGGGGGATGCGCGCCCGCCCCGCGCGTCACACCGGGAGGATGCTCAGCCCTGCCGCGGGTGCCAGAGCAGCAGCGCAAAGTTTGCCCCGCTCTCCCCTCTGTGAGGTTTGGGGGTTTCTTTTCCAGCTCCTCGCCTCCCCTCCCTGCGCCAGCTGGAGATGGATGCGGTCTGTCCCCCGCGCTGGAGGTGTGGGCTCCGCTTCTGCCTCCCGCCTCTCCTTCCCTTCGCATCTCCCTCCTTTCCCAAGCCCCCTGCGTTTCCCAGCCAGCAGGCTGGCTTAGGAAAGGACAGAGGCTGCTGTCTCAGCGCTGAAAGCCCAGAGAGCCTCTGAGTACAAACACTCCCCAGGCACCTCTCCTTGGCACGGCTGGCAGCCCTGGCTCCCCTTCCCATCACCCCAGCCTGCCAGGTCAGCCCACAGGCTGTAGGTGCAGGCACATCACCTCCCATCTCTCATTTCCCCTCTCTTTTCCCCCTGACCTGGGACAGATTTCATCTGAGTCTTTCCAAGACCTTTAATTATTCTATTAATGTATACCCATAAATCTTCCAGAGAAGCATTTCATTAGGCAAACATCAATATACAGTCCAGAGATGTGAACAGAGGCACCAAGGGCTGGAGAGGGAGCAAATTACACGCTGAAGGCACAGCAAAAGCTAAATGAGAATTGTTTAGTGTTGTTTTCCAGGGCTTTTCTAGGGAAGTTATTCCTTTTTCTTTATTATTAAAAAAAGAAATGTTCCATGGGAACAACTCATGTCAGTAGATCACCAGGTTAGTAGAGCAAGCCCCAGTTTACACCACCATAAGTGTCTCCTGTGAGCCCTTACCAGCTTGCAGCTAAATTAGTGAGGGAAAACAACATATAAAGTTCACAAAGGCACCTTAACTACTAGTGCTATATAGGCATCTCATTTACATATTTAAACAAATGAAAAGCAGGTGCTTGGGTTCTCCTCCTTGACAAATTGGAAATCACAAAAAGAGCACCCTGAGCAGAGTATAGGTCCATCCAACTGGGGCAGAAAAACAAGGGAAAGATTTCCAGACTCACAGCTGGGTGATCACACATGTCCTGTACAGGTAGTGGGATTTATAACTTGTTTTATCCCTCACAAGGTGCATGGAAGAGAGCATCAGGATTATGTAAGCAGATGGATGTGCAAGAAGTTCAAGGGAAGCATTCAAAGCAGGTCTTAAATACAGGTGGAGAGAAGGCAGAGACAAGGAGAAGGGGAGGTAAAAGGTGCCTCCTAGGCAAAGTGGTCCTGCTATCCAAGTGGAAGGATGGGAAGAGAGAAGTGAGGGCTTTAGGGTTTCCTCAACTGGAAAATATGTCCTTGTGAAGGACTATTTCAGACTATTTTCCAGTGAGAGCAATCGAAATCACATCTCAGCAATTGTGTATCTTCCAGTTGAATTTTGAGGAAAGAATTTTGAAGGTGAAGGGCATTAAAATCTCTTAACACCTTTTTCTCTGACAAAAGGAGGAAAAAGAAAAACCTAAAAATAAAGGATTAGTTTATGGCTGAGTTCAGGAAAGATTCTTCACAATTCTTTTATGAGACACACAGTAAAACCAAAATACCATTCCTGAGAAATTGGAGTAAGTGAAAGGACAGTTTTATTCTTTAATGGCAGTGTTGGATGCAGAGCCATCTGGAAATCCTGTAGAGATTCCAAAGGCAGCACCTGTCTGTGAAACACGATACAGTTTTGAAGTCCACGAGTCAGTGTAACTAACAGGGTTTCAACCCAGAATGCTTCTCCCGAAGTTCAGTGCATGAAAATATTTGGTTTGCTTCTGTTTTCAAATCAAACAAGACCTTGATTTATCTTCCGTGACTTTGGAATATGCAATCTCATCTTTAACCAGTGTTCCAATGTCTACAGCAGCAAGGGCAGATGGTCCCATCTGCTATGTGGCACTGGCTGGGGCAGAACAAGCCAGCACCCCAAAAATGGATTGGCAGATGCAGCACCTCTACTACACCTGTGAAGGTCTCTGGCAAAGGCACCCCCCACCCCACACATGCACCTCACATACCTCTGCACCCAACCAAAATACTGCTACGTGGATGGCGATGGCCATTTTGAGGAGAGAGCTGGGAGCAGCTGTTCTATCCAGCATGGTGCCTTCTACAGTATGTGGCTTTCAGCTGGAAATCTGTGCAGTTCTTTTAGTTTAGGAAAGTGGGAGATCAGCCCTTCACCTTCAGTCCCACAGGAGAAAGCACTACTGGCAGCCAGGGAGGCTCTGCTCTGGAGCAGAAGGGAATGGAAAGGCAGATGTAGAGGAGACCTCTCAGTACCTGAAAGGTAAGTCATATATATTTTTGAAGTGATCATTAATTTGGTATTCCCATCTTGAGAAGCAGATTTAACCTTCTGGCCAGTAAATTATCTACATAATCCTCACCACTGCAATACCTGAATACCTTAAGAGCTTTAAACTGGGCAGCCAGATGGTAAAGTTCACCAAGTCTGCGTGTAAGGCTGGCAGCTTCACACTCCCTCAGGTTCTCCTACGGGTGGAATCTCAAATGTAACACGGTCTCACATATCAGTTCTACCTTTCAGAATGAGGGTGATCTGTCAGGATTAGCCTCGGGGGTACTTTAATACCTTCCCTTTACTTGCAGTGATTAAACAGGATTGAAAACATCTTCCAGACCCTTCTAACTCCTACATCTTTTCCTGGGGATTTATATGGAAGATGCTGTAATGTAGCAAGTAGCTAATACATCTCACAAGGACAACATAAAGTCATTTTATTAATCCAAGTTTAGCTTTTCCCTAGCTTGTTGTTGTAGTAGCTCTGTGTTACCATGTGGGTCTCGCTACATTAACACTCAAACAGAACAGCCCCACCAAAATTTATGAAGAACAAAGGAAAATAAATCTATGGCTTGCTGACCAAAAGTAAAGAGAGGAGACTTCCACACTTAATGTAATCATCTCTGCTTCTGTGAAACAGAGGAAATGAAGGTGCCCTAAACATGACAAACAGAACGTGATATGTACAAAAATAGGGGAAGAGAGCTGCATAATAAAGCTGTCTTTTGTGACTGTCCAAAGGAGACTGAAAAGGCTGAAAATGAATTGCAGCAAGGATGACTTTGAAAAGAAATTGTCAGCTTGCTTAGCTCCCAAATTCACATCCTCATCCACAGGCTTTAGACAAAATGCAAAATGCAGATGCCTGGGAGTTCTGAGGCAGAGGATAAGACCTTTATGCTTTCTCAGTTTGGTTCTTATTCACTATATGACTGTGGATTAAAGTCTCATTACAGGAGGAGTCACATTAATAAGAAATATATAATTATGCATATGAAATATCAATAAGTTATTGGCAAATATATTAAGGGGAGTGCAACTTCAGACCTCAAACTCCATAAAAATGGTTTGATTTTCAAAGGTACTGAGCAGCTGAAGACCTTCTGAAAGTAAATCATGGAAAAGTGAAGGACAACACATCTCAGATAAATTCCCCAACAGCTTCTTGAAGTGCTAATACTTAAACTTAAGTTTCCATCTTCCCTTTCTTTCTTTTGACTGTAAACATTTATTTCACCTTCTATGAAGAGTCCATACTAATCTCTAAGACAATTCTTATAATGGCTCTGGTAAAGACAGGTGGGATTCCAAAGATATTCTGTGGGTTTTTTCCTTGAGCAGAATCAAAGATCCATCAGGGGTATAGAAGGTGGGAATACTGAGGTGTTAAAATGTCAAAGAAATTTATACGTTACTAGTGCGGAAAATTAAAATAATTCAAATAAGCTTTCTAACCCTTTCTGAGATTTTTAATATCAAAGCAGATGCTACCAAGAGTTAAATTAACATAAGGGAACTTCAGACAGTCAATGAAATATTGTTCTACAAATATAATGGAATACATAGGACATACTATAAGAAGATATTCCTGCATTTAGTGGCCACTGTTTTTACAGTGTGAGGACATTTTCTTACTTCTTTAGGTGTGAAAGGGCCCTTACTGAATACCAGGCAAAAAAAATGAAAACATTAAAGAAACTGCAAATATTCTAGTGCTAGGATCCTGGGCACCCCCAGGTGATTTTTCTTTCTCACCTTATTTCAGTGATCCAGCAACTGGCCTTATTTTGCATGTAAGTATTAGAGTTCAAAGATGACATATTTACACATGATAGGTCAGCTGTGCCACAAACTTAAATTCCATTATGAAGTACTAGGTACAGTTAGGAAAAAAAATAAAAGCAAAAAAGCTTTCTTATGGGTCTGATTTGCCTCCTATATAATCAGGACTCTGAAGTCACCCATTACAGGTTTCAGGCATTGAAACTAGATATCCAGAAACAAACCTCACAGATTAATATTCTGCCAGGGAGGCAAATAGACAGTTCACAGGATTTTTAAAAGCTTTAGCTTTGACCCAGTTTCCATCAAGATCACAAGCAGCACCTCTTGCACCAGGCACAGCTTTGCAAGTAGTCTCCATCAACACTAATCATTAACAATCAAAACCTCAAAATGATACCCTAGATTTTTAATATGATATTTTAATAAGTTTAGATTTCATGAAAGAGTAAAATAGGTTCTCATCTGCCAAATCTCTACAAGCAAAGTTTGACATCAAGAGTGTTCAAGCATAGAATGTGAGCCTGTGAGGGTTGGTAACTTCCCTGTCTGGTTCTCACAAAGGACTCAGTTTGTCAATAAACTTAAATCAAGGTCAAATTAGATCTTACTTAAATCATCTTTTGCATCCTCATTTCACAGCAGATATCTTAAATTTCAAGCTGTCCAGTAGTTAAATGTTTTCCCCTTCTTCATTAATGGCAAACAAGTTCAGCAACTCATCAGTGAATATAATATGGAATAAAGATGTTTCAAAACTGTGCAAGAATTAATTGACAGAAAACTTCATTTTCTGTCTGCACTTGTCATAATAGCCAAACTAGCTAGTATTACATACAATTAAATCCTGCAGATGTAGTCAATCAGTGCTATTCCCCCAAATATGAATTTGACACAAGTTCTAGGGGGGATAATTTGAGGACTCTAAGTTACATTCATTTGTGATACTTGAAATATCTTAATACTCTCCTGGAATAAGGTAGTGCTATTAAAGAAAAAAATTTGTTTCTAAAAATTCCATCACCATGATAGGAAAGGGAAGAAGCCACAGTGATCATGAAATCACTTTTAAGACCACCAGTATAGTGTGCGCACAGGAAAAAACAGAGCACTCAAAACCAAAGTATAAAATTGCTATCCAGATTTTCAATATTATACAACATTCTTTAGTCTTTTCCCACTTTCTCAAACATTTCTGGTTGTCAGTCTTATTTCCATATCTGAGACTACTAGGTCTACTGGATGTAAAGGAGTCGTGATTATCCTTAAAGTGTATCTGACATCGCTATTAATGCTTTAAACTTGCTACCAGCACATTTTTGCAGTTTCATCCTTTTAGCAGAACTGACACATATAAAAGCTTTGAAAACTCAAAGTATTAATCTCCAAAAGCATATGTGTAGTGATTACTTAACCAATAGGATGTTTTTTCAGTTCCTCTACAAGTTGGCTCAGCAACAGTACAATATTAATAATGCTTGAGCTTATACTTTTACAACCTGTTCTCATTTCTCCCATCTGTTGACAGACTAAAATTATGTTTACAGAATCACTCATTTTCTAACCTTTTTTTTAATTCATCTGAGACAACTCATAACCATTATTTTTTTTCCTAAAGTGACTACAAAACCCTCAAACTTCAGTCTCGGCTCAGGTTTCAGAGCTGTTGATGGAACTGTGAAGTAGCTCCAACAAGTGTTTGGGTTTCATCCTATAACAAATGAGGCAAATCATTTTCTCTCATTACTATTCCAATTAAATATATACCTTTAGTTTAGTTCCCTGTTTTTCTTGCCAAGCCATAACTTGAGGCAATGCTGGGGCCTGGTACAGCATTAGTAGATGCATGTACCCAAAAAACTGGCAATACTTGATGGGGAAGAACACACCCAGTAGTGATCTGCCTTGTGAACCTGAACTGTCCTGGGTGCACCAGTGGGAGAGCAAGAAAGAAATAATTAAGTGCTGGGTGCTACCCACTAATTTTTTTATAATCTACCAGCTACAGTGCCATATTACACTCCAAAACACTGAGTGTCTGAGGTCCCAGACATGTGGCTCCTTAACAAAATCACTGTAAGGGAACTATTTTATGCATTCATTTTTTTGGTGGAGTGAGAATCAGGGAAATGGAGAAAGAAGTCCATCCTCCTCAAGACCCTGAACCCTGCATGGGTCATGGGGCCATTTTCATATAAAAATTAGATCTTCACAAACAGCTCTCAGAGCCACAACTTAGGCCGCTGTTGTCACTCCCATTCAACAGACCTGCCAGAGTAAGCAGTGGTTTAAAAATTGTTCAAGGACCTCAAGATTTGGCCCCAAACTGATGTGTATACAGATGACTTCATTTACAGCTATGTTTTTATGCCAGATTTAATGTCAACACCCTAACGGTGCATTGGATTTCATTTATAGGATTAATTTTTATCTAATGAACATTTTCACAAGGCAATTAGATGATTATAACTGTGAAATGTTTGTAATGAGGACCAGATCTTGCCAGCCTTGCTTGCCTGTAGTGCCACTTAGATCAAAAATTGAAAACAATTGTACATTAAAGGCACCAAAACAAACAAGTTCAAGAATGCTGAGTCCACAAGAGAAAAGGAAGCAGAGGAGGTGTTTCTGAGCCATGTGTTGTCCCCATACAGATCTGTACAGATGAACTTCATGGAGCAAATAGACTCATGGGAAAAAGCACAATATGCAGATGTGAGGACCACAGCTTTGGTTAAGAGCTGTCAACATGTTAACTTGGCTACAACAGATTGTCCCTGTGATAAAACATCCTCTGATTATAGGAGGAATTAGGCCAAAGTTAAACATCCTAAAAATCTCACCTTCTCCCTTGAAAGGATTTGAAAATTAAAGCCAGGACATATCTTTGGTTATATATCATAATGAACCAAACAGCAGCTTATCTACCAACAGAATCATCTGCTGCGTAATGTTTTGGGGGTTTTTTGATTTTTTTGCTAGTAGGACCATTTTCTCCTTCTGATCTTGGAATTACACTACAAAGCTTCCCATTTATAATTACATTTTTGAGTTACTTTTTTTTGCTTAGGTGGCAAGAATCTTCCCAGTATTGGTGTCCAAAAACAATTACCAGCATCCTGTTCAGTTTGCTTCCAACTCCCCTTCACCCTCCATCCACCAATAATTATATTTCTTTTCCATGTTTCAGAAAAAGAGATTGTTTGCCATAAAATTAACTTGATGTGATTCAAAGGGAAATGCAAAGCATTTTATAAGAAGAGAGAGATAGTGAGCTGCAGTTGTGAGCAGAGGATGGGGAAGACTTGTGCTTTCAGCCCAGGGAAGCTTCATCACAAATTAAGTTTTGTTTTCTTTACTTGCTGCAGCACAATGACAGCTTTGACAGACATATGGGTTGTTTAGAATCATAAAGGCTTTTTTAATTTAAAGTGCTTCAGGAACATATCTAGCTGCAGCAAATGACGTAGGCACTTTTTATTTAGCTGTATTCTGCTAAATGTAGTTTGTAATTGGAACACCTCTCAGTCCAGGCATAGGAAGATCTATTTTAGTCCCCTTCTACCCTGCCAGGCTGTTCTTGCAGCAGGTCCTGCCAAGGCATGCATGTTGCACTGCCTATTAACATGCATTTCAATACTATGCATATTATTCTCATTTATTTCTATGGGAACTGGAAGATACTTAAGGCTGTCCCCACCTCTCAGCAGACAACCAAAACCTCATGGTCTTTATGTTGTTTAAGCCTTTCAAATAAAAAAAGGAAGAATGGATAAGGTCACTCCAAGCTGTTGGTTTTTCAGGTTCTGTTTTGTTGCCAGGGTTGTGGTTTCAGGTCTGTTATCATGCTGTAAGGCTTTGCTTTAAAATGTCACACTCTGTCATCATGGGCCTGGTGTGCATTGTAGTTGTTACCCACATCACATCTTTCCCTTAATTTAAAAAATGTCCTGGTTTGGATCTTTGGGGGCTTTTTTAATGTCACGTCTGTACACTCTGAGATGTATCCTGATTGGAATTACATTGTATAACACCCAGAATAAAGCCATTTGCTTGAGTGGAATTCTACTAGATGACAAGTAAGGCTGAGAGTGAGGCTGATTGTGGGATCTTCAAACCAAATGGTGCTCTTTCTGCCTCCTGCATTAGTCACTGCCAGTAAAGATGTTGCAGCTCTAAACTCTGTTAGTTCAGAATGGGGGAACAACCACAAGCTGAAGATAAGAGGTGGGAAAACACTAGGCTTGTAAACAGCTAGGTACTGTTAATGAACCAGCCAGAGCAGACCTTGGGTTCTCTTTGTCCAAGCATGTGTGGTTCTACCAGTAGGATATAACACACATTAAAAAAAAGGACGGAATTCCCAAAGACAGCCAAATGTTGAGAGAAAAATCTCCAAGAAGAAAGGAGGATGTGTTTTCCACAGGCTCAGCCACTGATTCCCCCTGTTCTGAGATGTGAAATCTTACAGACTGCTGTGTCGTTTAAAGGGTCAACCAGAAGTTTCTCCTGTGGTGCTTCAGGTACTTTTGATCTGGAAAAATCCCATTGAGAGCTGGTGCTACCTGGTATAGGGTGAAGGAACAGCTGCCTTATATAGACCTCAGCATCAAAGGCTGCTACTTGATTGCCATTGAACTATCACTATATTAAGAAGGAGGAAAACAAACAAGACAGAAAAGGCTCGTGTATAAGGACACTGGATCCAGTAGAGACAGGACAGATTAAAAAGGAACTGTGAGAATGAAACAAAAGTTACACTCTGACTTTTCTTTGAAAATTTAAAAATATCTTCTGCATGAACAAGAGTCTCCTGGGTGTCAGCTTCAGAAGTAACTTAAAGAAAATTCTCATGTCATTTGTGGCTGATGTAATGTAAGAATCCTTTCTTACAGTCTTGCAGTGAGATACAAGGTAGAAAACTGGACTCCCACTCACAGGCAGGCTTTTTCCTTCCCTTTGCACACTTGTCAAAGAATATGTCTTTTCCTCTTCAAATAAAGAGCCTATTCACAGAAATTCTGCAAGCAGAGCCTCCATTTCTCCATCAGTGAGACAAGGGCAACATCTGGAATGTTTCAAAAGACTTAATAATAAGTATTTATAAACACTAAGTTTAGATAAACATTGTCAACTACTGAATTCTCTAAGAATTATGTGGGGTCACACATCACTAGGTATTTTCCACCACTGGATTTCCCCCACAGACAAAACTACTTAGGTTGGCCGTGTGATTCCGGGTTTATAATCGAGTCTGCATTCAAAGGCGAAAGGCCAGACAACCCTGACAAGCTTCTGCACTGCCCCTGAACTCTTTTGTTCCAAGGACTGTGCTGCAGATCTTTTTATTTTTAAACAATTTATAATAAAACACCGAGAAAATACTTTTGCCAGGGCATGGTTCACATTTTTCTCCTTAAGAAAGCTTTATACACATCTGAGCTCTGCTAACTGAGAAAGATAGCCTGCTGTTTTTACTCAGTCAAAAATTGCCGAGCATCAGACATACAACAGGAAGAGCATTTTGCTGCTTCTGTCACTCCCAACAAAATCTCTAACATTTTGTTTTATTTAATGGCTTCACTTTTCATAAGATGATTCAAACCCCTATAGGGGACCTACATTAGTCTGCTGACATTTTTCTGCTAGTATAATTATTACATCCTTCTACAGTCTGCTTTTCATCTGTGAAGAATTTCTCCCTGGCACAGAAGAGTTTAGTTAAAGACCTTAAGGTAGAGAACTGGAAAAGCCAGAATAGCTCTTCAGCATAAGGTAAGGTGAAGAACAACTTATTTGATATAATTGTGCATGTGCTGTGATGCCTGGCAACAAATAGCAGATGGACACAAGGCAACTGAGAAAAAAAAAAAGACTCTTCCTGCAGTTAAAAGAAAAATATTGGGGGTGAGGATAAGCATGTTTACCTTTCCTGTACACTCCACCAGGCAATACATGTTGCATGTTTCTGCCATCTAAACTGTAGCAGGAATGGGTATTTCTGACAATATCCATACTGCAGTATATACTTGTATATCACCCCATTAATCATAAATCATAACATTTTGATTACTCCATGCAAAGATCAACCCTACTGTTTTGTATTCAAAACAAAGGTTTTTAAAGAAAGAAATAGATCCCATTGGAGTGTAATGTCATTATAATAGATAAGGCTATGCTAAATGCTTAGGGGTTATGCTTTGGTGTTTTTAAAGACAATCACATCTAGACTCAGTTGTACTTTTAAGTCAAGGTTACAGCTAGCCCCTCAAACACGTGTCTTGTTGCTAAGCAGGTGCAGATCTGAGATCAGAATAAAGCACCAGGGATATGAAGAAAGCAAATCCACCTCCTCAGGTTTAAAGACAATATTGCCTTGGTAACAGGTAACACATGTGAAGTACGTAGTTAATTACGGCTTCCAGTTATAACAGCGACAAAACAGAAATGAAAACGAGAAACACTGCAGCAAAATACAGACATCCCTTAATAGTCAGGTAGCTTAAAACACACTAGTGTACACCATAAAGCAGTTGAAGAGACAACTGTGTAGGTCAGATGGAGATAATGAACAGAAGCCTGGAAAACTTAGTTGACCAGAGTGCTCTCAATAGGACAGGAAAGAATTCATAGAGCTTATGCCCTGCTCACTGATGAGTGAGAGGAGTGAGGGAATGAGAGGATGAAGTTACCTGAGGCTATCTTAAAGGAAGAAAGCAATTGCATCCACAGTTTTTATTCTTCACTGCCATTATGTATGAGTCTTATACAAGTTGAAGTGGACACAGATACTGGTGCTGAACACTTTTCATTCTTCCTTCCTCACCAAGCGACTCTGACCTCGCCTGCCTCTCTTAGAAAAAGCATGAGAACTGAGCACAAGGTTAAGCATTACGGAGCTGGAAGAACTAAAACAGAGTCCCTTTAGCACAATAAGCAACCATTTTGACAGCAAGAAATGGAATATGAAAACAATCACATAAATAACAGTAGATGAAACAGACCCAGTTTACACAGTGGAGCACACAGCTCTCTAAAGTTAAAGGTTGAAGAAGAGGCCAGTGAGTTTTCCATAAATACTAAAGTCTGAACAATACTGCAATAAAAGAAGACTTGGATTTGAAAATATGAAAGGATATATAACCTAAAGAAACAATGTCTCTCTCTACTTGTTGCATTGTTGGATATTAGATTCCCATTATATTCATAGCAGACAGATCTGACTCACAGTTGATTAACAAATAAGTAATATTTTTTTAAACTCCATCTGATTAAACAGGAAGCTTCGAAATAGAAAGTATTTCCATTTATGACACACAATGTCTACCCCAAACTAGACAAGGCAGATTGATCTTTTTAAAAAGCTGTTCTTTAGAGAAAATGATGCATTTCCATTCCCTGTTTAGGAATGTTTGTGTTCAAATATTGCATTGACACTTGCAACCACTGCCATGCACTTATGAACTGAAACGATTTGCTTGTATGTAAAGAACATACAACACCATGAGCAGCACATACTTAACACATACCCACAACTGTTTTAACCTCATTCAGAGAAGACTACTAAAAAGCCAAAGCAAAGCAGGTTCATGGTATCTAAAGTTAAACTGCTTGTGTGCTGAAATGTTGAATCCCATGCCTTAGTTCTTGCAGATTTTGACTCAATGCTTCTGTTACTCCCTCAAAGTGATGATAAATACTTGCCAGAGTCACAGAAATCCGACCAGAATTGTCTGGTTTTTGCAGAGATCTCTGATAGTGTGAGGTAGTAGGCATGACCCATAGTTCTAGGGTTAAGCTAGAGTTGACCCAGTAACCTTCAGCTGAAAGAGAGGATCAGTGTATCCAGTCACAAGTCTTTTAAGACAGCCAACTGGTTTCGAATGTTTTCAGAGTCACAATGATAAAATATCAGCCATATTCTCTTAACTCTGAACTATTCATATAACTCTACAGCAGAGCTTTCAGTAGATGCAGAAATCTAGTTATTGATTACTTGTAATGCTTAATTCAATTCTGAGAGGAAATAGCCTACATTTCATGGATACATTTAATTAAAAGTCTATTTAGTCATTTTGCATTTGTAAATGCTTTAGCAGATAGATATCAATGCCAGCTCCTAGGCTGGTATGATGAATTGCAAGATTTGTTACCACTCTCCAACCAAGTGTGAGCAAAATGAGTTAGTACACTATGGTCTCCTAACATAATTAATAGAATCACAGAAGAACAGGGAAAGAATGGACCCAGAAAGGTCACCACGTGCATCTCCTTGCCATAAGGGAGGCTCAAACAAACTTACACTGCATCTGACAAAAGGTTTGTCTAATTCAATACTTAGAGATTTCTAATGACACTTCACAGGCACCTCAGAAAAATCTGCATCATTAGAAAGTTTGCAGCAAATTTTTTTTATTGTCTAGTCTGATTTATTTTTTTTTGCTGCAGTTGATGCCCATTGCAATCTATTCCATCACCTGGAATACAGAAAACAGCTGAAACCCTTCTTTCCTGCAAGATCTTTAAAGTTTTCAGTAACTATATTCCTTTATCAGCTTTCCCTTCCTCCATCCTCTAAAGTTACTTCTGGTTTGTGTCATTCCATCAGTCATTACATGCCCTGTTCAAGAGGCTCTGATCACTCCTGCTGCCGGTCTGTATCCTGCTTCAAGTGCAGTGCCCAAATCCAAAAAGTGTCTATTGACCCCAGTGCAAGAGCTCCTTGTATTAGTGCAAGGGTTACTTATTCTTGTAAGAGGAAACTGTAAACAGTCTAGCACATCAAAGCCTGGACTAGCTCAGTGTGGCTTGTGACCCAACATAATTTCTACCTCTCTCTTTGAAGACAAGTTGCTCCCCCATTTTGAAGTGAACTATTGGTAAGACCTCTGAGTGCACTAATACAGCAGATCCTACCCCCAGCCACGACAGCTCCAGCGTTTCCCTGCCTGATTTGTGAGAATGCCATGCAAACAGGCCGGCCTCAGCAAAGCTGTGTCAGCCTCTAACACCTGCAGCTTCTTACCCATCCACAAAACAAGCCGCTCTGTTGTAAAAGGAAATTGGACTCATTGGATGTGATGTGTTCCCCAGTAAACCCACAACAGCAGTTATGTATTTCCTTGCAACGTTAGAGTTGCTTCAGAGTATTTTAATTATTTATTTGCCTTTTTTTTTTGACAGTTCAGGCTGAGCTGTACCATTTCTGAAAACAGACACTGCATTTGTTTTTTGTCTGTTCTCTAGTGCCTCATCCACCTTCTGCCAGCTTGTTAGTCCTGATGACTAATGGATCAAACATCTCTACAAACCATTTGTTTGCTGTCCTTGATAGAAGTTCAGCAGCCCCATCTGATCCAAGAAGTTCTAATCTCCTTAATCTATTAAACTCTTTTTGCCCATCCCCCTCCTTTCTTTTCCAGATTGCATCTGCCAAATGATGGAGTTCAAAGTACCCCCTTTTTTTTTTTTTGCCTGACCTTCCTGAATAAGATTTATCTCTTTTCTATCAATATTCCAGCATATCCCATCAAGGATCTACTATAATAAGTCAAATGCTTGGTATGTATTAAAAATTCTGCAGGCAGATCTTGCACAGGCAGCTGAATCAAATATTCAGGCACAAAAACAGGACATCTGAGAGCAGATGTGAAATGGAAAGGGGGAAGCTGTGAGGAAAAGATTTAGAAATTGTAGAGTTTTTACTAAAGACTGTGAAGAGGAACCAAACCTGTCATAAATGTAGAGTATTGGAATGGCATAAGCCATTGCCCAGGGAAGATCATCACCCAGTTTATGGAAGGATAGTATTAGTGGCATTGGTGTGCCTGGAAATGCCTGCAGGACTGAGATAATTTGCCAGCATGAAAATGCATCTTTGGCTGCAGCCAAGTAGAAAACTTGTTTGGAGTCACATACACAACCAGGCACAGCAGAGCTGGGACCTTCACAAATCCATTGTATCATACAGTTAAGGCCACATGGTTATTTAAACTTGTGTTGTACTTCACTTTTCCGGGCATGTCCTCTTTCAAACTCTGCATTGGAGGCTTTTGAAATAATTTATGATGAATCACTATCTAATAGTTCTAATACAGAGAGATTGTTAATGATTAATAAATTTGCTTTAAAGTTGTAACCTACACTTACAAAAGTAACAATAACTGTTTTATGCATACATCTATGTTTATAAGCTTAGCCAGAAGACCCTGACATACACTTTTTACCCCCACAGCCCTTCTATATTTTACGACTTTTCCAATTTTAATAGCATTGCTGTATAAAGTGCCTTGGGACTTTGTAGAAAAACACTGCCAACATTCATGCTATTAAAAGCATTATGGGTTATTGTAAAATTTATTTACATTGCTATTATCTCTCCTTGAAAGTTTAAATTAATCACATTTCCAAGTATAGAGTGACTGGGGCATCAAATCTAGCAAGCTGTGATAGATCAAGCAGAAGGCTGTGGCAGCCACAGCTGAGGAATTCATAAAATAGAATAGTGTGAGTTGGAAGGGACCTTTAAAGGTCATTTAGTCCAACTCCCCTGCAACGAGCAGGGACGTCTTGCACTAGACCAAGTTGTTCAGAGCCCCATCCAACCTGGCCTTGACCACTTCCAACAATGGAGCAGCCACAGCTTCCCTGGGAAACCTGTTCCAGTCTTTAACCACCCTAATAGTAAAAAATTTCTTCTTTTTGTCTAATTTGAAACAACTCTTTCAATTTAAAACCATTACCCTTTTCCTATAGAAATTCTGTGTCTTTCCCTACCCTTTTTTCCCTTAAAGTGAGACAAAAGCAAGTGGCAGCCTCCCCATTTGGAGAGAAGTGTCCATGGGTATATGTTCATCACCTTTCTCTCTTGTGTAGCCTCTATTTCAAACTATTATGGCATGTCAACTCTCATAGCAATCTATACAATGTACATATTCTGGTTTTGCCACAGTTGGGTTTCTGGGGAAAACCTAGGGATTTTATGCTGAATATATTACTGTCATCCAGCTGGTTTATAAGGGAAAACATCCCCCTTCATAAAAGTCACCAGCACAACAGTAACCAGCAATAACTTCACCAGTAAATGATTCTACACATTACAAGGAGGTCAAAACGTCTTTGCTTTTTTCCCCTGGCATTACAGAGAGGGAAATACAGATGAAAACTCTTTCAGACTTTATATGGATGGTGTCATAGCAGCTATAATGATAGAAGATTTTGTGAAGAAAAACTTGCAAGATTGGAGGTCATCTCCTGACAAATGTGCAGGGACTCCAACTGCCTCCCAGTTCATGATACAGCAGCACACGTATATCAAAGAGGAAGTTAATTCCATAAATACCTTCTAAAGTCACTACATCTGAACACTTAATTTACTTCTATGCTCAGCCACAATTTATTTATAATCTTTATAAATATGAGGCATTGGGGAAAGTAGGTTGTCATAAATTATTTTTCAATCTATAGCCACATCAAAAAGTAGATGAACAGAGATTCTTAGCTTTACATGCTTTTTATGTTAGTTACCTCAACAACTTGCCAACCATGTATATGTGGGCTATCACCTGTTTCCCCCCAATTTTTGGTTTTTAAAAAGAAATGTAATTGACAGGAGCTTAGCAGAGGAAAGTGTCTCCTTCATAATTGAAGTACAAGCAAGGGGGGTGGAGTCATTAAAGTCAACTTCAATTTGTTTGATATATGGAATCAAAGAAATCAAACATAGCCTACAATCATGGATGTTTCTATTACAGTAGAAAAGCCGTACTTTTCCATTTTGAAAGGTAATTGGAATATGGTCACTTGCAAGATTTAAAGTCTGTTGTCTGTCAAACGTCCCAGTGTTTCTTCCACTGAAGGCAAAACTAAAAAAAAAAATAAAAAAATCTGCTATTGTTTCTATATAGTCTCTTCTTCTATGGCACCAGAGATGAAAGAAACAAAGAAAAAAAACCTTCTTTACAATATATGGAGCTATGACATAATTTAAACCACTGAACATTATCCAGCCATTTTCAGTAGCTGAATTTCTAAGGCTCAATCTTTATTATGTGCCTGAAATAGTCTCACCTTAAAACCTGCACCAGAAACCACCTCTATTGACACACTGCTCTCCCAAGAGCTTTTGTTCCAAAGGGAAAACATATGTTAGTAACCACTAATCCAAACAGAATTATATATAGTCTCCCCTATTCTGATCATACAACTACTGTTACATGGTTCAAAGAAAAAGACAAAGCTGAAGCCATTCTAAGATTGTTTTCATCATTCTAACTCTTGCAGTAACATCTTTTTCCTGGCCAGCAGAAGCCAAGGGAGACACCAGAGGGGCATATGAAATTACCTCAGCATTGATCAAGCCTTGTCTTTGCATCTTTTTCACCAATTTTCCTGCCTTTCTAATCATCTGCAATTGGAGATAATGGCCTACAAATTTCCAAGTCCTATGTCCATTTCTCTGCAGTATATTCAGTTCATAACTGTGCAGGAGGTTTCATATGCCAAAAATCATCTTTGCTGTTTTTCAACCATTTCATTTAGGCTAATAGATATTTTTATTTCTTCCTACAAACCTTGCCTGGAAAGAAATCTTGGAAGATGAGAGTCAGAACTTTGACTTGCCATTCTTCCCTCAGCAGATGATTTATATTCAGGGAGTTCATGCATATTTAATAATATAGTTCAAATGTTAGTCTGAAAGCAGAATAGGATTTTCCCTTTCTCTTAAGTTTTTTCCCTTGTGTATTTTGTCTAGTTTTGAGAAGACAGGAGTTCGCACTGAAATTTGAAATCTCCTTGCATTGACTTGTCTGTGAAGAAATCATTTCCAGAGTCCATTCCAGAAATCTCAAACTCAGGATCTTTCACAAATTGAGAAAGATGAGGTTTATTTTTATACAAATGGATTGCTAATCCGCAAAGAAGGAAGATATGGTCTGGATGGCTTTCCTTAAGTTATGAATTACAGTTCAACAGCTTGATATGAAAATTCCAGATATTCAAGCATTAGTTTTCTTGAGGGGATTCAGACTAGAAAGTCCCAATGAAACAAAACCTCTTTGACCTTCTGTTCTTGGTTTTAAATTTCTGTATGCAAAGAGTACCATGCATCAAAAGGAATACTTTGCGCTTCTCACAAAGGCATGGTCAATGAGGAAAAAAAATCTAGTACTGCAGCAGAAATCCAGTCACTACAGCCACTGCAACATTCAGTGGAATTATTCTGTTGTTGAGGAAGCCATTTCATGAGGAACTGTGACATGTTCTATTAGGCACAAAAATGTATCATTCTACTAGTCCATCTTTTGCATAAGCCCTTTCGCTTTCCCAAAATTGAAGGATTGTTTCCACTGGAAACAATTCCAATCCATTTCTCCATTTTGCCTTATTTTTGTTGCCAGCAAAGCCATGTAATCATATTTTCAGAGCCTTCTTTGAGGACAAGAGTTCCTTACATGCCAGACTTTTTGAACAAACAGGAAGGTGGCAGAGAAAAGCAGCACTACTTAAAGAATGGGAAGATACAGAAAGATACACAGAACCCTTCTTCAGCCACCGGAGAAGAAACACTCCTTTTATTACTAAAATATTCCTTCTTTACATTCATGCTCTGTTACATGTGATACCAATCTAAGTCAAAATAGTCTCTCTTTACTTGAAAGAGAATTGGTAGCTCTACAAATATTTTTGAGTGAACATGCCCACTAATCCTTTTGGATTACTTTTGGCCCACTATTCCATTCTGTCTTCCTGCTGACACATCCACAGTAGGAGTCAATGCCTCCACACCCAAGCTCTCATGGTATTTTTCACCTTCTGGAGAGCCTTTCAAGAGGATTCCTTAGAATAATGAAATCCATTTTCAGAATGGATTTTGAACAAGCACTTAGACCCTTTTTGGTGCTTGATCTCATCTGCATCCATGACTGAAATACTCCACCATCAATTACGAACCCAGCACTTCAATAAGAACTTAAGCACACTTTACTGTTAATTAATTACTGAGATATTAATACTATCCTTTTCAGCACTGGAGAGAGAATACAAGTACAGAACCTGGCACAAAGATAAATCACACAGCTCACTTGGTAACTTAGGTAAAAATACAGACGATATTCGTGTTTAGTTGATAACCTCCCTGAAATGAACTTAAAGTGTTTAGTTTATGAAACTTATGACATCAAAGGCAAAATAGAACAACTCCAAGTAAATAGGAAGAACTGACAAAGCTTTTCTACAATTCAGATGAATTCTAGATAGAACAAAAGCATAATCATTATGGAGTCTCAGGGAACAAACAGATACAGAAGTCTGTATGAAGGAATCTTTCCCAGTAAGTGACTAACCAGACAGGTCACTGAATAAAAACACAAAGCAAGATGCCTGATACACATTCTGGAATACATTGCATCCAACTGAAATATGTATTTCAGTGACAAAAGAAGAATGGAGAAAAGCACAAATTTAACAAATCATGTCAAATATTACCGAATTAACCTGAGAATTCAAAAGGGGGAAAAGGGAAAAAAAAAATCTCATTTTTTCCCCTCAGTATCACCACAGTTCATATGGGACAACAACCATTCCATTTTTATTTCAGACTCTAGCACATTAGATACTACTGCTTTCCACCAAATTAAAGGTAGGAATTTACAAGCCCTAAATCTTTACTGTTCCAGTCTGACCCTTTTTCCTTCATCAGGTGTGTGCTCATATGGAGTCCCCTGTCCAACCTCAAGTCACAGACAAATTAAAAGGGATCATATGCCTCTTCTTTGAGGGAGAAAAATAAAAGGTACAGCGACAAAAGCCCCCCTCACTCTCTCCAAAAACAAAAACAGAGCAAAGCTAAACAAAATCAAACAAAACCAGTCCAAATTATTTAGGCACAGAGACCTGGTCCTGGATGTTTTATTTAGGCAAAGCTTCTGCTTGATTCCAGTGTGACGTGTGGCTCTTCTGTAGCTGTGTGCAGCGCTGGGCTGCAGCAGTCTGATCTCTTCATGGCTCAGCTGCAACCCCAGAGACCAACCCTGAAAAGGGAGTGCTGTCTCTTGCTCTAGCAGGAACAGTCCCAAGGAACACTACATAATCACAATCCCAAGAAACACTGTTCTTCAGAGACACACTTTCCCCTTCTACCTTCTGTGACTGAGAACCACAATTTGTTCTTGCCTTGTGTTAGAAGAATTTCTTTCCTTCTAGGCACAGAATCAGTTATTCTGTCCAGAAGAAGGGGAGACAGAGCTAAGATGCCTCCCATGCATTTACTGAGAGTACAGCCACCAGCTCACTCTATGTTGGGTTCTAAGAAACTCAGAGGGAGCACAAACACAAGCACAAAGGAACCTGAAAGGGCATTTCTGTTTGGTCCCCCCCCCAAGTCACCTACATTCCAATCAAGGTCTTAAAGAATGAGAAAAGAAAGGTAGAAGTGAAACCTCATACCAGTCCATCTGCAGGATACACTATTACTACTACCTCATTTTACAGATGTGTATGAAGGGAGGGGAAAGGAATGCAACATCCATACTTTAAAAGTCAGTATTTTTGGAATTTTGATCAGAATTCCTAATCTTTAAAATTAATCCTATAATATATAACTTAATAGCAAGCAAGATTCAAGCAAGATTAACGACTTGGCAGTGTCAATTCTTCATATCAGAAATCATGGATAAATCCACAACAGCCTAAATTCCAGCTACTCTCTACCCTTGCTGTCATCCATTCACTGGGTCCCCACAACAGCATTCAGCCAGACAATAGGAAATACTAGATATTAAGGGTCTAATATTTAAATAATCTTTCATAAACATGTAATCTGCACTAAAAATGAAAAAAAATGGAAAAGAGGAAAAAAGTTACTCAATTTTTTTATGACATCAGGAATATCAGCTGAAACTCCAGCCCTCCAGTCTGTATTTCTGAACTGTTTGTTTTACAAGTCCACCTTTATCACAACCCACCTGAATTTCTTCAAAGTAGAACTACACCTAAGCTGCTGTACTGAAACCTTATTGAATTTGATTGAAACTGAAAATGTTTTTGTTAGTAGCTCATAAAACAATTAGCAGATCAGGTCAAGCTTGAGAATAAAAGAAAGTGATTTACTCTCTAAGTTGTATACTCTTGGTAAGATAATTTTATTAATTTTGCTTGCAACAAGACTTGTCGCATGTTTCGTGATTTTATATCCTGATTAGAACAAGAAATTTTATGGGTATACTAGAGCATCTCATCCTCACTCAAATCTCTCCTTCCACCTAGACTTTTTGCTTTCTACAGTATAATTGCACTGATCCTATTCCTTGATATCTGTGTATTTTCCTCTAGAAACATGAGAAAAAAAAAGATGAGATGCTGCATTTGTAAGACATCAAGTTCTAATTTCAAATTTGTTTTTCGTTTTAATAGATATTTGGTCCCACTCTGTGTTTTAACCATGAAGAACTGTATCTTCCTATGCACAACAGCTTTTAGTGAATACATGATGGCCAACATGGTGCCCAGTTACAAGACTTTTAGTATTATATTGCATACGTGACTTTTTATTGCTAATACAATCCATCTGGGTTCTGAAAGACAAATATGACTGAAAACAACTGTCTGCTACTTTTATTTGAACTCATTTCAAGTTAATTTGTGCATGTGAAAATGGCCAGTCATGTCAAAAGAGACACTGACAGAGTGATAAATACTGCACCTATAAACAGCCTTTGATCCATGGCAGAGAAAAAGTCTCCAACAATTTCTTAGTGCAATGACAGTGAAATAATGAGAATGAAATCCAGACTGAGCATCATTCAGTATGTTGTTTAACTCCAAGTACTTAAACAGTTGCTTGTGAACCAATTTATTCATTATCTATTATGGATAGAGTTGGAAGCAGCAAGAGAGGTCTGTAAATAATAAGCTGAGTGGGCTTGCCTTCTCTCTCTCTTACAGAACAGGATGACATTTGCTTTCTACTACTCTGATGGAGGAGTTCCAAGGCACAGTGATAAATTGAGCATATAGGTGATAGGGCCCTAGTATTACATGAGCAGCCAGTTTAAAAATTTTTGGAGATACACCAGCAACACATCTCATCAGAACCTGCTGCTGCCATTTCTGCATTTGCATGAGCCAGGCTGTCTCACAAACTGCTGCTCCTGTTCCTACAGCTTTCCAAAGCCAAACTCCTTCAATCTGTTGCTGTTTTGAAGGCCAAACCCCTTCAATCTGTTGGTGCTGTTTCCAAGTGGGGCTGATGCTCCAGCAGTTGCCCAAGTCAAGCTCTGGAGTAGTCTTTTGATGATTATTCTTAGCCTGCTCAACTCTGAATCTGGCTAGCTTTAGGCACCTAACAAGAACCTGAAATTATGAGCCCACTCACCTCACAGCTCTGTCTATTCAAAGAGGAAGGAAGAGCCAACACTAAATGTTTATTCAAATCCCAGCTAAGCTGAACCAGTGAGGATGAATCAGATCCCAAGCTCTCCAATAGGCTCCACAAAGGATCTTTTTCTCTTAAATTACATAATCCAAATAGAGATACAGTTCTAATATGCTCCACTTACAATAATTTATTTACATAATACTTGATTGATACCTTCACTTTCTAGTATTATTATTCCATTTGATACTTTCTACTATTATTATTTTTGTTTTGATTATTTTTATTCTTATTCACTGCAGGAGGATGAGACCTCTGTGGCACAGTGTGCCATTCTTACTGCCTACCATGGGATGGGTAGGGGTGCTGTGCAACTCCTGTGCATTCCATAGTCGTCCTACCAATGCTTTTAAAAATTTCATTCATCTCATCCATTGGTTTTATTTCCTTCCTGACCTGCTCCTACAGAAACAGCAAGCAAAGGCAGTGGTCTAAAGGAAGTTTTCCAGCAGCTCTTTTTCCCTCTGTAGTCAAGTGAGGCATGGGACAAAAAAGGGAAGTGCCTACAGTGACTGCTCTGGTTCTCTTGACAGTTCTTGATTTAAACCTTCTACAGGTTTAGTGGCTGTGACAACAATCCTTCCTGCCTTGAACTACTGTAGGCTGGGTCTACCCTATTTTATTTGGTCGAAAGAGGCAGTGTCTCTCAGCCAGAATTTTATTTCACAATCCCACAAGTGTCAGGTTAACAAATTACAGTGATTAAATTGACTCCACCTGTCCCTTTCTGCTGCATCTCAGCATCTGCAGGACAGGGGCACACAAGTCAGCCAGGTGCCCAGAGCAACTGCCTCAAAAGATGAGGACATTGCTCCCCTGTACCTTTACCCTCTGGATTCTATATGCAAAATTATTTCCTTCTGTGTCTGGATAAGCACAAAGTTATAGCAGGTCCTGCATCCCCAACCAGCACATTCCCATTTCTCTCTGCAAAGTGTGTTTATTAGAGCTGGCTGCTTGTTACTCTCAGAGATGAGTCTTCACATTGCTGCTTATTTCACAAGGCTACACAATCAATGTAAACACTTTGAAACCTAAAAGAGGTTATAATTAAAAAGGAATACGCCAATTCATGATGATCTGCTGAAATATTGGCTACACAGCTTGAAAATAATACAAGAAAATGGGCTATCGAAACAAACTAAAAATATTCCACCAGAAGGATGACTGGGGCTAACAGCAGATACAGCTTTAATGGAGAGCAGATCTTTGTGCTTGTCTTGACATACATCCTTTATTGCCACACTGATTTAGGTGTCAAAAAACATATGTAGGAAATTGGTAAAGGAAGGTCTGGACCTTGGACTATCTATGTGGGATTTTCCCACCCTTCTAAAACACAATGCTGTTATAAATACTGCTACAGATGTGAGAAAACAATAGCATTTTTTTGTTGTAAATGTTTACTTTTTTTGATCAAACCACCAGATCTAGCATTTTTCATCTTCACAAAGCCTTACAAACAATACTCAGTAATGATCAATCGTTATTGTACAGCCCATGAATACTAAAGACAACAAATAGCTTTTACTTTGCTTTCATGCTAGGTTTTTCTACTAAAAAGTTGTTCTTTGCAATGTTGCAATCTTCTAGCAGGCTGTAATAATTGCTTGGTTCTGTATGTTTATCTGTCACATGGTCCAAGGTACCTTTGGGAACCAAGTGTGCAACTTTTTGTCTTCTAAATCTGTCACCTGTTAGAAGGATGACTTAGAAATCTTTTTCTCTATTGTTTATGCCATTGTACCCATTCTCAAAGTGCACACCCAAGTCTTAAAACAATAAATAACTGTATAAACACACAAACTTTCTACTGGAAGAAAAAGGCTCCCCTGAGTTTTCTTCAGGTTTCCATACACCATTCAAATAATATATTGCATTTTCTGTATGAATGGGCATATCCTAACACAGTATTTAATAAACATTAGTTTTCATCTGGTTCATCAAGAACATGTCTAATCCCCCAAAGACTAAATGCACTGTGTAAAAGAGAAACTAGAGCTGATCCTAAGGCATAGAGCACATTAATCTGTACCCACATTCTGGACAGTTAATGCTCAGAAAAGCATCAAGTGCTCCTGAAACCTGAAAATACTTCGATGCAAATACAAAATACATATGTAAAAACACTGTTAGTGTAACTGCAAATTAATTTATGCCGAGAGGATGAGAATGTTGAACACCTTTATTGGAGACAAATGATTCTTTCTCTGTTCTCTGAGAGTATATTACATGTCTCTTGTCAAGTTGTTGCTGAGACACCACATTATCCAAACAGTTATATTGTGATTTATAAAAGAAAAAGAGGACTTACATGTATTATCATGGATTGCCTACCCACTCCTTTGCTGCTTGCACCTGTTATTCACTAGTACAAGGAGGTCGTGGAGGCTGCCAACCTTTCAGGGGTTGTATTTACCCCTGGAGTCAGTAACTCAGTAACTGCTTAGTTGAATGCTGCATAAGAGTTGAGTAACTTCTGTGCATGCAGTTTTGACTTATTCAAATAAGACTTTTTTTAGAAGAAAGGCGCAAATGACATCCCTGAAAAAAAAAGCTCAGAGCACTTGGAAAGTTAATTAGTAATACAACAATAGAATAAGGATCACCAGCCTCATTCAAAGAAAATACTTTGATCAAAAAAAAACTCCACAAGACAACAGAATTAAAGCAGAAAGCTGTCAGCCAAGATACCAAAATCAGAAACTTAAAGAAAACTAACCAATTAAAAAAAAAATCACCCTAAACTTCCCCAAACTCTACCTTCTCCCCACCCCCTTTCTGAATTCACACGAGCATCATAGGTGAAAAAGTCCTCTAAAACCAAGTGAGATATGATACATTTTACATCACTCCTAGAAGATGCAGTCACAGCACTTTGGCAGGATAGAGGGGACATTTTCCCTGTTTAACATATAGACCTGTGTCCACTATGTTTCCTATCAATTGAATAGTAAAACACGTGAAATTTAACTGACATAGATAATGAACACCGGACGTGCCAAAAAAAAAAAAAAAAGGACAAAGACATTTCTTCCTAAGTATCACTAACACATTTGCACACAATCTTCGGCTAAAAATAAACAGAAAGGCAGTTCCTAACTTTTAGGAATGAGATTACCTTAAAAGAAAAGTGGAAGAGAAAGTAGCTAAGCAATATAATCTGCTAACAAGTGATCTTACTGCCTTAGGTGGTCTTGAACAACAAGAGCTGAACTGCTGACTAACCACAATCAATAATACATCAACAAAGATGTGGTAGATCTTTAACATCCATAGTGCTTATTTGAATGGGGTTTTGGGGTCAGGAAAAGCAACATGACCCAAATTGTATTTACTTCTCTCTGAATTAATGTGAAAATTACTTCAATACATACTGACTTCATTTTTATCATTTTGGGCCATTAAACAGAATATTATAAGATCAAGTTAGATAATTGTATTTCTTGTTGCTATTGCACACACCCTGTGTTCTTACAGCTGTTTATAGGTATTCATCTTTTGCTACTGGAGAATCATAGAATAGTTTGGGTTGGAAGGGACCTTTAAAGGTCATCTAGTCCAATGCCATGCAATGAGCACAGACATCTTCCACTGGATCAGGTTTCTCAGAGCCCCATCCAACCCGGCCTTGAATTTTTCCAAGGATGGGGTATTCACCACCTCTCTGGGCATCCTGTGCAAGTGCCCCACCACTCTCATTCTAAACAGCTTCCTTATGTCGAGTCTGAAATGAACTTCTTTTAGTTTAAAACCATTACCCCTTCCTCCATTTCTACTCAAATATCTGTCTTCATCTTTCTTATAAGCCCCCTGTAAGGAATGAAAGGCCACAACAAGGTGTCCCTGAAGCCTTCTCTTCTCCAGCTGAACGATCCCAGCCCTTCAGCCTCTCTGCAGCAGAGGTGCTCCAGTCCTCTGATAATTATTTGTGGTCCTTTCTCTAGACCTGCTCCAGCAGGTCCATGGCTTTCCTGTGCTAAGGACTCCAGAGCTGGATGCAGTTCTCCAGGTGGGATCTTGTGAGAGCAGAGTGGGAGGTCACCTCCCTTGACCTATTGGTGACACTGCTGGGGATGCAGCCAGCTTTCTGGGCATTGTCAGCTCACTTCCAGCTTTTCATCCACCAGTACCCACAGGTCCTTCTCTGTAGGGCTTCTCTCAACCCCTTTGCCCCCCAGTTTGTATTGATACCAGGGTCTGTCCCAACCCAGGTGCAGCACCTTGAATTTGGCCTTGTTAAACTGCATTTTTACATGGGTCCACTCCTTGAGCTTGTCCAGGTCCCTCTGGATGCCATCCTGTCCCTCGGGTGTGTCAACAGCACCACAACAGGGGTCATGTGCAAGCTTGCTGAGGGTGCACTCAATGTGCACCACAGTCTGGGTCATTGGTGAGGATATTAAACAGTGCTGGTCCCAGGATGGACCCCTGAGGGACACCACACATCACTGATGGCCACCCAGGCATTGAACTACTGAACCCTTTGTGTTTAACCACCCCATCAAATTCCTCTCTCCAATTTCAAAAGAAGGATGTTGTGGGGACCATGTCAAAGGCCTTACAGAAGTCCAGGCTGATGGCATCTGTAGCTCTTCCTTTGTCCATTGATGTAGTTCTTTCCAATGGATCAGTTAGGAAAGACTTGCCCTTGGTAAAGCTATGCTCTAATCATGCTCCCTGTCCTCCATGTGTCTTAACATAGCTTCTAGGAATATATCCATGAAAAAATCATTCCATTTTGCTGAGACTTTTTGTCACCATGAAATGACACAGCTTGAATGTTGTCAAATTCATATCACTAAAATAAGGAGTGTCATGTGAACCTAAAGTCACAGTAGCAGCTCTTGCTCATCCCCTTGCTCAAGGGCTATTACACTGTAGTCCTTCAAAGAGACAGCAAAGGAGAAGTCAAAGATTACTATGTCTAAATAAAAGAGGAGTTTTGACAGAGTTAAACTCCTTTTACTACACCTGTAAGTCACACATCTCTCAAGCCCTAAGTATTCTCTGCGATCATTCACTCCAACAGGAGGCAATAGAACTTAGCAGGATCCAGCTTATGGTTCTAACCACAAGTGGCATATCAAGAGCATATCACTCTCCATCACCAGGATTTTGAAATGCTGAGCATTTTTTAATACAGCACCCCAGGTGTTTGCTGCTTAAAACATACTCTACATGAGCATCTGCAGATGGCATGTCAACGGGGAGCCATCTAGATTCAAATGCAGCAGCATTCTCTTTGGGACCCCACGCTGGGACCCTAAACAAAAAAAAAAAATCACAACAAACACAACAACAGGAGGGAGCAGGAAAATATCAAACAAAGAAAGAAAAAGCCCAGTATGAAATTTTCTCATGTCCCCCAAATACAGGACCCAGCCCTGCAGTCCTTATTCCAGTCAATCACCCCAATGAAAATAAACAAGAGAGGCAATTCAGGAGTCTGCTACAAAGGTAATATTCTCCCTGGATAACTCAACCATGAATAATTCAGTCGAAGTTAAGCTCAAGTAAGACCATTACTAACTGTTTTCGTGTATGGAGGATTGATTTTCCTTCACTATGAAAGGAGACCCAGGTTGCAGTGTTTCTAAAATGAAGATATAGCACACACTGTTGATTTGATTTAAGGGTGCTACAGATGATGTACCTGTGTTTTGCCTCATGCCACACAGGAGGCTGGGAATGTGAGCCTTCTCCATTGCAGTTTTTCACAGTTATGTACTACATAACAAAAATTAGCTAAACATGGTCAGCAAGGAAAAATTTCTGCTCCTGTAAGCTAGCTGTAACATCTAGAGGCTTTAATTCCAGACAGAGATTGCCCAGCCTACAAACAACACTAAAACAACCCAAAGTATCAAGCAGTCAATACCTGTTAGTAATTTATACACAGGCTGCACAGTCAAGAGGCACATGATGGATAAATCACACATACATCGAGACCTATGTGTAAGCAGAACAGGAATTGTATTTGACAGACATATGTAAAGCACTGCCTACAGAAAGGCTGATATTTAGAGATTTACAGGAACAAATACAGAACTACAGTGTGTAGATTATGTTGTCTGAGATAAAGAAATGCAACTATTTTACAGAGAAGGAAAGCTGGGTTTTGTCAGCTATAGATAGGGGTCTTCTCTATGTAACTGTGAGGTAAGCATCAACAGCAGATTTTGATTCTCATTTGTCACTTAAAAGCACTTAGGCAGAAAAGCAGCTCAAAGAATATGAAAGATTAAAATAAATTATGTGCTCATTTTCCAAATAACATAACACTGCCACTTAATAGGATGAAAACATTTCAAATCTAGGACTATTACACTCTACTGTGACACTCTAGACAGTAAAAGACATCCTATCCACAGTCGTCATCATCACTGAATTTAAAAACAATCTAAAATTAAGATAAATTGACTCTAAATACTTGAAGATTATTAGAATGAAGCATGATGGAAGAAATCATTTGCTTGAAAGCTGTTTAAAAATTATTTGCATTTTTACAGTTCACTTTCAAGAGTTGCTTCAGGAAAGATTACCCAGATAACACTACCATGAAGTTATTTTTTATATCTGAAGCAATCTTGTAGTTGCATATTCCTTTAAAAAAATAATGAAAGCAAGCTATAAGTATTGCTTTCCCCTGCTCATAAATTTTTGAATGATCCTTGCATGTTAAAATGCATAACATTTAAAATCATATCAAGATGAACCTGAAATAATTTGTCAGTGTACAGCAGTTGTTGTGCACTAAAGTTACTACACCCTTTAGGCAGATGTTTTATATAGAATAGTCTCTACCACAGAGCGCCACTAGATGATAACTGTCTTGCCTAGTTTCAACATTATCATTGGGAGATGCCAATACAGACCAGCCTTGGTTTGTCTTTATGTGGAAATGCCTAGTTGCATGAGAAGTTAATGAGAAGCCTTCTAGAGCAAGCACTCAGGTTTTTAAGAGGAAAAATTATCCTGTCTCACCACTTGGTTTCTCACCTTGTTAATGCTACTGAAAACCCGATTTGCTAAGCATGAAGAAACCCAGTTTGATTCAGTCCTAATAACAGGTAACATGCAGGAGCAAAGAAACCAGCAGAAAGATTCCTGTAAGCTTCAACAGGCTTTGGATCAAGCACATAACAATTTTGCTTTGCTTTTCTAATTGCGTTTGAATACACCAGCCCTCCTACACTGAGCAAACTTTTGGAATGTAAATATGTCCTGCAGCATTAGTTAAACTACTGTGACAGTGTTATTTCATGACCTGAAATTTCAGGTTGATTAAAACAGTGGACTATCTACCTGAGCGCACATTGAAAAAGTACATTTTTGTTACCTATAATTTGAGCTAAATGTGCACAAAAAACCACCTCAGTCAAATTTGACAGTTCAAATTCTTTCTGTTTTAAATCCAAAAAAAGAGTGGGTAACAGGCCATTTCTCAGTCTCCTTTTCCTATTTTCCTTGCTATTTCATTATAGGAAACTAGCAAGTAAAAGAAATCACAGCCAGAAACAAGAAATTTTCAACATTTTGTTTCATAACTTTCACATAGTTGCAGCTTTGTTTAGTGTTGGGGTTTTGGTTGGGACCCTAAACAGTTTTTGGTTTTTTTTGGTTTTGGTTTTTTGGGGTTTTTTGGGGGGTTTGTTTTGTTTTTGTTTTCTTTTTTTAAATTAATGGAAATACATTTAATATAGTGCACTGGGAAATTTACATTTCTTTTTTATTCTATTACAGGCATAACTGTGATTGTGTGAAATAGGCACAAATTAGGCAATGCACTAAATACACTTAATAACAATCAGTCAGTACCTGCCTTCCCTTTGGCTGCTGAAACAGCAGATAGTCTATCCTGTCTCTACCAAGGACAAGAGTTCTATATTAAAAGCTCCCTAACAAAACTAAATATTATGACTTCACGCATATGATGTGAATATAATATGTATACTTGCATGTTAATTCAGACACATGTTCCTTGTCTTTGAGCTGGGTAGGGTCCATGGGTAAGTTTCTATGTACTTACTCTAGTATTTCTTCATGTCTATATAAACCATTTCTGATTTTAAAAAATTAAGTATCAGAATTTTTTTTATCTCATTTAGCTATTTCCTAAAATATAACCTGCCATTTTCAAAAGTATAATTCTTGAATGTATACAAGGAGATGAAAATTAACATCAGAACCCTCAATCTGATATAAAGTGGGTTTGTAAATTAAAAACAAATAAAACAGAATTTTGGTTTTGGACAATACTGTCTGCATAATCATTGACTAAATATATTCTGAACATGTTCACAGCACCCCTCTCAGGTGAAAAAGCACATTTATCTGGGGTCCGTGAGCCAGACAGGCTAAGACAAGGTAAGAGCATCCCACTTTCCTGCTGCTGGAAGGGACAGGTGCATTTCCTCACCTTAATTCCAGGCCCACCCTGCTCAGCCCACACCTTGTCAGGCACTGGCATCATTTGGTCTTCTCCATTCCACTCACAAACCCAGCAGAATATTGTGCATCTTTTTGTAAGGTTTCAGGCTGGGGGTTTTTGCCCTTTGAACCAACTCAAGGACAGGTAGAGATAAAAGCTACAGCTGACACCAGCTGTGCTTACAAGTCCAGAGAGCAAGGGCAGAAGAGTGAAGATGAGGGAGAAAATGGAATCTCCCATGAGCAGCAATAACATCAGTTCAAGCTCATGCAACAACTTCGCAATGTCACTGATGACAAACTGAGATAAAAAGCATTAAGTTCCAGTTCAAACCAGACCAAAAGCCAAAGTCAAACACAGCGAGCTTGGAGAAACTGTCCTCTCCTGGACCTTTGGAGGGTGACAAGTTGTCACCTACAGTGAGGGTAAAGCCAACCACTTTCACCTACAGTGAGAGGCACAGGCACCCCCTGAGTGAAGAGCTGAGCTGTGTTTACTGTTACTGAGCAGCTACAGGAACAGCAACTGACGTATTTAGGATGGACAGGGGAGTTTGAAATGTCATTTCAAGTTGTGAAATTCCATCCAATCACACTCCATGCTCATGATTTGTTTGTTGGGTTTTTTTTAATTTTAAACCTTAGATGCATTTTTGAAGTTTGCCAAACAGTACTGTGATCAAGTATTTTCAGAACACATACTGTCTTTTGCTTTGAAAACAAGCTACACTGGATAATGCAAAACACTAAGACACTTTTTCAATAAGGCATCTCAAGAAAATAGATATTTGCAAGCAACACGAGAGCTTCTAAATTATGAACTCAAGTGCATTCGAAAAGCCTTCCCTGGTGGACTGAATGGTTTAAAGAAATACCTTAAATTTTATTTTGCCTTTAATTTAGTAGTTCAGCCCTAGCCTAAGCTGGGAGTAGAGGAAAATAGCTGTTACTATCTGCTGACTGCTGGGCGGCCTATGCAAAATTAACCATTAGTTTTAGATCTGTTCCTATTAGATAAATTCTCCCTTTGTAAAATCACCTCTGTAACCAAACACATTTGTCAGCAGTTGCAGTGTCTGCGTACAAAAAAAACAGTGAAACAAAAAGTTATTACAGATAAATTAGCTAGTTCTTTCTTGTTGGAGCAGGAATGGGGTTGCTGCTGCTGAACTATATTGCAGTTATGCATAACCTATTCCTAAAGTACTGGTGTTTTGTCTAGGGGCTTCTACTGCCAAGAAACAGTCTTTTCCATTATTTCCCAGGGGGCCCAGATCTAAGTGTAGTAGAGGATTTCACAATTAGTCTATTTTCTCATGAGATGCAGCCTAAATTTTTCTTCCTCTTAACTCAATCACATTTTTCCAACTTAAAATCTCTTCTGCTCTACATAATTCTTGCCGCTTCTGCTACCCGAGTCATAGTAGTTACATTTATAAACCCATATTCTCCCCCTGTACATCACAAACCAGAATGTTTTTGAAGTTTCCTAACAGGATTTTGTTTGGTTTGGGGGTTCTTTCTAATGGGGTAGGTTCTTTTAGGGTGGGGGTGGTTTTGTCATCTTATCCCAACTTTGCATCTCTCTGGTAGCTTTGTGATTCATTTCCTATTTACATTTCTTATGTCCCCAGACTCCACCAGATCACAGGACAGAGTGACTTGAGATGGATGCTGCTCCCTCCAGGAGACAAAACCCCCACAGCAAAGGCAAACTCCAAGATTTGCCCCAAATGCCAACATGGGAGACAAAGGTGCAGCACCAGGAGAAAAAGGAGGGAAGAAATTTTTTTCCATCACTGTAGCCATGAAACTAGACAAGTCCACTGAGTTTTCCTAGCTTGAAAGGAGAATTGGGTCCACGGCATGGTCCATTGTTCCTTCTGTTTCTTACAATATTGCTTCGTTTTAACTGTGTTTCTACAGTTTCTGAACTTGCTGCATGAATGGAGCTGCACTTTCCTTTGTGTTCTGTGCTGTGCACCATCCTCAAGTACTCACCAGGACATGAGGAGTCCCCCTAAAACCTCCACGACCATTCCACACCTCTGCCCCACCCTTTTCCTTCAGGCAAGACACAAAAGAAATAGCTCTGACCCTGATCTTAGAGGTGATCTGCAAAGGTTTTCCTGAAAATTAAAAGCTTGTTTGAGATCCCTTAGGAAGATAAAAGTACACAGCTTGGCTAAAATGGAATTACAGCAGTATTAAAATGATATGTGAGGGACAGACTGCCAATTACTTTCACCTTCATTTGGGACACAGAGCTATGGTGAGCGCCCAAGGAAGTGACTCAGGGAGCCCTCAGCTTCCTTCATTTCAGGGGCAGCCTGAAACCTGCCCAGATATCACCTAACCTTGTGCCAGGGGCTCTGGCTCACTCCCCATCAATGGGGAGGCAAAGGGGAGTCCTTCCTACCCTGTCAGTCGTGGCCCTACAAAGCCCAGCATGGTCGGCAGGTCCTGGCAGCATCCTTCCCTCCATACCTTCCTGCTTTTCTGTTTCAGACTCTGGGGACAAGCCACCATCCTGACATCACATCAGCAGGTGTGAAGGAGACTCAGTGGGATCAGCCTCCCCCAAATAGCCAGATCTCATGGGCAGGAGACGCCTCCAAAACTCACTGTCCCTAATTCATCCCCTCTGGAACTCACAAAATACATTGCCTGAAGACTTGACTTTTCCCTGCTTGCCTTGAAGAAACTTTGGAACACAGTCAGATCCCATCCGACCCACATCTGGAGCCTCTTTCTTCATTTCCCTCAGCTTTGCTTTTTTCCTCCCCTTTTCACTTTTTAAATTTAACCTGACTCGACAATTTACAACATTCTTCACAGCTTTGCACCTTGTGGAGCCCCATCTGTGCACAGGAAATGCTTCCAAATCCAAATGTTAGTGCTCTGGATTGCAGTTTAACTGCTGGAGTTTGAGGATTTGTGTTTTGGGGGAAAGGGAAGGGTGCTCTGCCTCCCACAAAGGGGAAAACAAACCTTCACTATGCATTCAAATTTCTTGTTCTTAACTATGAGATTTGGCAAAAGGAAGGACATCTTTAAAAGGGTGATACAGACAGTGCAGAAGAAAAGGAATGGGAAAACACTGCTGAAGGGGAAATTAGAACAACAACACACGAGTTCAGATGTTCGCCATCATTAACACAGCACGAGGCCTGAAAAAGGACAATTCAGACCCAGTTCTCTGCACGCCTTGCAACAAATGGGAATCCAACAGCCTTGTTACCACAGGCTGCCATGGCCACACATCTCAGCACGTGTAGGGTGAGCCCTGTGCCATTCATCCCCTGCCTGAACCCAAGTGCCCATATGAGAGGTGTTATCTATCATGGGCCATTCGTGGATGTGGCAGCAGCAGAAAATCTGCTTTATGGTGCCTTTGCAAATGCAGAGTCAGCTGTAACTGTGACAGTCACCTTGTACCACCAGGTTCTCCATCTTTGGTTTTTCCATCTGTGAAATGGCCCCAATTGAAAGAGAAGTTAAATTCCCTTTGAATTGAAGAAAACATTTACTTCTAAGGAGAAAAAAAAAGAGAGAAATGTAAAAAATACAAAGCAGTATCATTCAGAAATGTCGATGTAGGTTGGAAGTTCATTGCTGTGTGGGCCAATAAGATTGCAACAGCCTTAAGTTTGAAGCTGTTCTTCAGCCACCGGTGCCATGAAGGGACCATCCTGAGCATATCCCAATGCACCATCTCCTACGTTCTCCACTTCCAGTACTGCTGCTCCAAGAGGCAAGCATTGAACTCCCCCTCAGGCACAGAGGCTCATGCTTTTAAAGTGCTGTGCACTCCTTCAGCACACCTTGAAGTGGCACACACACGAGGCAGAAACCACTGTACCCCAAATAACGTACTGGAGAAGGGAATTAAGGGAGACAGTTAAACTGTCAATTTCTTTTTCCTAGTTTAGGATGAAAGAATGAAAATTTGGATAAGCTGCATGATCAGCTGTTGGCTTTTCTTTAAAAAAATTATATAAACTCCGTGGAAGGGAGCCAGCCACCAGCTCCAGCAACTCAAACTTGATATATTCAGGGGAACTGTGTGTGCTTGTCCTAATGAATATTTCCCCTGAGTCAGTGGAGCATAAAGAAATCTGAGAATCAGAGAATGAGAGGAAATGGATTTACAGAGTAAGCTGTGATTGTTTCAGGCTTCATATGCAAGAGAAAATAAAGAGGTTTATGCCACTGTTTCCCTTACAAAAGTAAAGATTCTTTACTTAAGGCCAGTGGAAAGTTTGCAAGTGAACTCTACCTGAACCGCAGTAATTGTTTGTATGATGGTTCAAATGATGCAGTGTGACACATTCTGAAATGTGTGTGTAATTTAGATTAATTGCACAGCATGTTGACCTTTTACAGGCTGCAGTGAGACTGTAGCTCTGTGGCAACACATAATACAGTGAGGAAGGAGAACCAGGCTCAAGGTGTACTCAACAGTGACTTGAGTCTTCCTGCACATGCAGGTATCGCTCACAACAACAAATCCCCTCCCTGATCAGCTGCAAGATCTGTCACTGCTCATCATTCTCCTCAGTGAGTCACTTCAGCAGAAGGCTCTGACAGGAGCCGTTTGGTCCATTCACACCAAGGGAACAGCAATAATTAGTCATATTGAATGGAATGAAAATGAAAATAATTGACAAAGTGGGTTCTATAGAATTCACTTCCAAACCCAGCGGGGCTGAACCCTCATATTGTGTAAACAGCTCCACCGAGTCAATAAACTCACTGATTTATACCAGCTGACAATGGCCCCGTTGAATTTAATGGGAAATTATCTATTTTCTATAGATTTTCTCTACTGCTTATAATTACAGTTTGCTCAAATTTCACAGGATGATTCAATGATGAACATTTTCTGTCAGACCTTTTAGGAAGTTTAGAAAGGGTGTCAGTTTTGGAAAGGAAGTACATGGGAGAGATTCAGAGGAGCTTTCAGACTAATCACAAACCTCAAGTTACTATTTATTACTCTGCAGCACTATGTCAGGAGCACACATTTCCACACAACCTACATGGCCTCCAGCCTTTCCCACCCTTATTTCCCCTCCTCACACTTGTTAAATGCTGTTGGAGCAACATTGTAGTGACCTCCTTGTTCTTAGCTTTGCCCACCTTGGACACCTTCCACTACACCAAGTTGCTTAAAACCCCATCCAAACTGGCCTTGGCCACTTCTATGTATTTAAAAAGTATGAAGAAATATAACAGAAATCTTCAGCTGTCTAAACACATTCAGAACAGAATAAAAGTTCAGAGTTTTGCTGCCAATACTGTTTTAATTGGGGCAGAAAATCTTTTCTCCATTTGCTTGCACAGGAAATGTCATTTCTTCACAGAGAAGATTTTAGGAAAGAACCTTAGGTTATATCAGCTGAATTACACTGATCTACTGATTGAAGATAAGATTTCATTAACTTAAAATAAAATGGCAGAATTCATTTTTAGCTGATACTGCAAAACCTACACAGAAAGTAGACCCTCCAGGATGGTGAGAAGCAAAAACTGTCTCTTCCAGTGAAGTTGCAGATTCATTTCTCATGAATTTGTGAGATACTCCTCAAGCTAGTGGGAGTTGCTTTGCAAAGAACTTCAGTGCATTTAAAACACTCTTAAAGGCTTTAACCTCCCACATTCGGTGTAAGTGTTCCCTAGGTAACCTTGGGGCAGGAACACCTCCCTCCATGGTGCACATTCCTCCAAGAGGCTGTTGGAAAGATAATCACCCCAAGACATCAATAGCGTTCAGACAACATCTTCCCTTTGTGTGACACCCTCGTAACACCAGGAGTATTAATCCATCTTTCTCCCAAGTAAATCAGAATCCTCCTGTTACAAGTAGATAGACACACACAAAAAAAAAAGCCCAGACCTTAAAACAGCACATATAACTCATAACTTAAAACACAAACAAGCCCTTCAGCAAGCTAAGGATAATTGTGTAGGCAGATGAAGATCGATGGTAAATCCCACGGTACTGAAGTAGTAATTAAAAATAAACAAACAGGAGATAAAAATAGAAGTTAAGCAAAATATTTTCCCATAAGGGTTATACAGTAGTCAAGCACCCCATCAAAAACAGCAGGAGAAGAAAAAATTTCTTTCTATTTTAAGTAAAATGAGATTCATTTTCCTGTAGAAAACAGGCTGCAACCTCCAATTAAGTCAATTATCAAAGCCAGACTAAATTCCAATATTTTGAAATTGGGAAACACTCATCATTACAAAAAAATCCAGAGACAGCCTGCCCTTGCTTATGCAGAACTTCTGTGATTTCTGCAATGTTCACCAGTCACACCCTTCACATCCACCTAAAAGACCATGAAGAACATGGTGCTGAATGCCTTGGCCCAGTTCCTGTGCCCGACTTACTTAGCACAAAATCAGAATGTAAGTTCATATCATCTTCTACTTAAATGCCACTTCTTTGAAAATGAGAGAGGGCATACTATGACCAGGAAAAAAAGAAAAAAGTCAAGCCAGAAATCTTTAATTTTTTTCTGTACTTTGAGAAATGTGATAATCATGACTAGGTGATACACGAACTCAGTGTAAAAGACAGACCCACAATAAGACACTCCAGCACAGTCCAGTAGTGTTCCCTGTACATACAATCTTGGAGTTTCGCCTTTTGGGAGTAGACTCAGTTTAATTTCAAGTGCAAAATTCAGAAATTAAAAGAAAGGGATAAAAAATAAGGACCATTAGCTTGCAGTTCTTTTTACTTTTATTTATAGCTTCTGATACTTCATTATAGATACAATGCTCTGTGCAGTTTCACTTAAACAGCTTTCATTAACAGTGCACAGAGTAATTTAGAGTCTTAGAAGATGCTAAGTTGCAGTTGAGCTTACAAAAGCAGGCTATTTTCTTACTTCACTTGAGAAGCTATGCATCATACACAAAAACCACACAAATATGGAGGGAGACAGATGAGTTCAGCATCTATGACAGCCACCATTACCCTGTTTTTCACTCTCTAATTTTATATTAGTATTGCTTTATTTAACATTAGTTCTGTTCCACATATTAAGAGTAAATCATGCTCCTTGAGAAATATCCCCATTCAACAGCTGTGCTCAATCACTGCATCCCATTCACCATAGAGGCACTAATTCATTTTGCATATCTTTGCCTGTCTTCTTTCTATATGTTCTCCACATTATATGTAAAATAGATTATAGAACTGAGGAGAAAGGCAACACAAGGCTCTGGACCACAATAAAGTCAAAAGAACCAACACTGAGGACAGCAGCAGCAGAGCCAAGTGTAATTTGCAACTGAGCACTTTAATATCCAGAGTTTTCACACTCAGGTTTGAAAAATCTGCTCAATATAGTTTCTGTTTAATAAGATCATGGCTCTGAAAGGAACCAAACATACCTACTGCTTAGCTGGCACTGAATTTGCTAACATACTTTTCAGACTCATACCTGCTAAGTGAGTCTTGAAAAGCTGTACTGAGGTCAATGAGAGCAGGAATACTGATGTCTTATTCCCCAGTTCCACAGAGTATAAGAGCTTTTTGCATCCAATTAGTCCTTTCTGTATCAACAAGGCAAGCAGCTCATGGCCACAGCTTGAACAATGAAGTTCATGCTTATTTTCATTAGTATTTAGAACTAATGTGATCAAGTTCCTCTAAAATCACTTAGACCAAAAACAGGTTGGTGATTACAAGTGAGGGCAATGAGAACTGCTTAAAGTATGAAAAATTACCAGTGATCAAGTGCAAATTGTTTCACAATTGATGGAGGTTGGCTTAGCATAAATATTGCTGAAAAGCCCAATCACCCACATCACAAAGAGCCAGCTTGTGAGCTCAGGGGTGGGATTTCTTAGGAGGGCTCAGCGCTTTGCTGCAGCTCAGCAGAACTGTCCTTGGTGAAGCTCTTGGAATTTAGCTGTGGCCTTGGACCAAAAAGCCAAAACCCATGGGGAGGTAAAAGGTTGTTTGAAGAAGTCATAGGTGTTCAAGTCAGCAGGAACTGATTTAGCATAGAATTATTTGGGTTGGAAAAGACCTCCAAGATCATCAAGTTCAACATCTGACTTATCACCACCTTATCAACTAAACTTTGGCATTAAGAGTCACATCCAGACATGCCTTGAACACCTCCAGGGACAGAGACTCCTCCACCTCCCTGGACAGTCCATTCCAATGCCTGCTAACCCTTTCTGTGAAGAAACTATTGATGGTGTCCAACTTGAACCTTCCTGGCCCAGCTTGAAGCTATAGCCTCTCGTCCTGTCACTTGATTTAGCTAATTTTTAGTCCTCAGGAGTTACCTAACATCCCATTATCAGCCTCTAACAACTGTCTTTGGAAACTTAGGGAAAAGCAGTGATATGCCATAAGAAGGGAATGCAACGACCAAAACAACTCACAATGAGAGGCCAGGCTGCAATACTGAATATTTTAGTAAAAACTGAGACCAACTTTTACTGTTGCAAATTTTTATTATTCAGAGTGCTAAAATATAATAATTATGTTATAAATAATTGGGACTTAATGAAAATACCCAAGCATGTTCTGGCATGTGAAACAAAGGTAAAAGTCATCTCAGACTCAAAGTTAAACCACATTATGAAAGCAGGAGAAACTAATCATGGTTGCATGGCAGCTTAGTGTTGGACTTGTCCTGTCTCCTTACAGAGTTTATTGGCTCCTTCAAAAGCCAAGACTCTACCAGTGTGATCAAACACAGCCATTTCAGTGTCCTGTCAGTGGTAATGGTCCACAGAAACACTACGGTAATCCAGTAAATTATAGGTTAATTCACTTGAATACATCGAGTTTACTTTAGCCTGAGGAGAACTGGAAAAATCAGGGAGTAAGTGGCATATACTTTTATTTCTTACCACACAATTCCATCATTTTACCCTTGGTTATTTAAGTATGGAAAAAATACTGCACTAATCCACACTGTGCAACTGCCAGTGTCAGATACCTTGTCTGAATTAACATTCTCTAGCCCAAAAGCGCCACTTCAACAGCAGTGTAATATTTTCTGTAATCTTTACACCACACTTGCATCCTTGACAAAGTAGGCAGCTCTGTGTGAACTCAGCAACATAAAAAATTGGAGTAATCTAGGACTGTATTAAATTATGCATAATAGAAGAGCAAATGGCAGATGGCATTGTAGAGTATGCTGAGATACTGGTATTTATACAATACGCATTAAAATAAATGTGTCTAGATAAATGAGGTTATTTGCAGGTATGACACACCTAACACTGAAATAAATGTTTATTTTCAGGTTGCATGCATCATGCACAGGTTATTTTGGATGGATTTGCATCTGTCAGATTGCAGGATTGATGGGATGCAGAAATACAGACAGTAGTAAAGGGAGCTCACAGTAGCATGTCTTGGAGAGAGACAAGTATAAGGAGACAAAGGCTTCATAAAACAACAGTATGGAACAGGAAAAAAACCTATCAACATCAGGGAAAACAGGAGGGACAAAGGGAGGTGGCAAAATACTTCCAAATGCTTGAAAAATGAGACCAGGCAGTTAAAAGGGATATGTCATGGGAAAAAAAAATTACTGCCAGGTATAGCAGCAGCTGCTATGGAATGTGACAGCCACCCAGGAGAGAGGGAAAAACCTGAGGCTCACGTTTCCCTCCTGCCCTTCACTCTACTCATACTCCTGAACATCACAAAGTGATGGTAAGACTAAAAGACAGGAAATGCTGATGAAAAATCACCAGTGTCCAGCTCCTCCAGCACTCTTCAAGTCCTCTCTAGTCCTGCTGGTGCTGAAGTGGGCAATTGAGGTGTGGGTCCCTTCCACTGCCTTAATAATAAGGAGGCACAACAGAAATCCCCTGCAAAAGTAGATGCAGCATTGCCTTCAACTACCCTGGCAATGCTGCCCTGTGTATGTCAACTGATTTTCAACCTTAAAATCTGTTATACTAAAGAGATGCCCATGTTCATCTGATTATAAAAGGAGGTAAAGATGGACTGACAAAAAGCCTCCCATATTTTTGTGACAAGCAGCAGGAGCAGAGCTGCAGGAGGAGACAAGTCACATCATATTCTGCCAGGTTTTACTTGGAAGAAATTCAAATAATCATGTGGCAACAAAAGTAAGAGTTTGAGTGGCAGGTGGTGAAAACTTGGTGGGGATAACTGAGATTTTGGTCATAAGGAATATTAATGATGGAGGAAGAATGCAAACAGCCCCCCTTCTGAATGGAAACGAAGCCTTCCCCTCTGTGGTGCTCCAGACACACTAACACCCTGCATGTTTGAACAGTTGTCCAGACTTTCAGCACTTCATGATAATGTCATTGCTTAGTTTACCAGGTATGTAGCTCAGACCCTTTGGGCACTAAGGAAGGTGAAGAATCTATGCACCAATTAAGCATGGTTTTTTTCCCTTTTAAAAACATCAGAAATAAAATTAATTTAAAGTCCTGCTCCACTGGTGCATTTAGAAGCTCCTCAAATAGTCTATTCCTGTTCCACAGCAATTCTATAAAACCAAATGAATAGCACAAATCCAGCAAATATATCTCCTGCCAAGATGAGCCCTCCTGTTTTAAAATCTTTTATAGCATCTAATGTATTTATTTGCATCAAGAGGGCATTATGCCAGTTAACATCTGTGTTCTCTAGAGTTGGTAATTCTGCCTCCCATAACTAGTCATCTATTCTGCAGGAAAATACACAACTGTCTTTCCACTATAGATTCTATCTGCTGTTCAAATTTTCCATGCACATTTAGAGAAATGTTTATTGAAATACTTCTGCATAAAGAGATACAGACAAGAAAGAATGATCCAAGTGTCTTTGGATGACCCTACCTAGAGATGGCATTTACAGACCTTTGGATTCTGATCTGATGTCCCATTATGAAGGAAATTAAATACCAAATCTTCTGCTAATATAAATTGACATGGCTTCTTTGAAAGAGTCAGGAAATTTCCCAGATGTCGGTCAGCTAAAAATTCCATCCTGAAACCCTGGGGCAGTTCACAGCATGCAAAATAAGTAATTCCACATACATTTTAATGTGGTTTACATGACCTCAACTAAAAAAAATAAATTCAAAGCAGGTGACTTCACCTGAAAGGCTGACAAAGAAATTTTACAAGAAGGAAATTTTTCCAATTTATAACAGAAAAATTAGCTGCCAGAATTGTAAACATACTCAGCCTCTCTTCAATTTTAGGTGTTCGGATATGTTTCCATAGCTAGCATTAAATGAGCAGGAAAGAAACCCATCCTTTGCCAGTGAGAAAGCATAAAGGAGAAGCAAAGTCATAGGAGGCAAAGAAAGGAATTGAGATTTGGCCAAGATCATGAGCAATTGGGTGGATCTAAGGTAAGGCATGTGCCAAACAAAATTATGTAATTCGTTATGATGCAATGAAAGAACCAATTTTGTTTCCAACATCACCACAAACTTTTCTTCCTCAGCTGACCCTCCTGCCAGCCTGACCAACCCCAGGATGCCACTGCACAACACTGAACTGGCAACATCCTTAGAGCTTGTGAGTTAAAACTCTGCCTAGAACACCTAAATCTCCAACTCTCATCCCCAAAATTCAGTTCTGAGATGACTGGCTTGTCTCTGTCCTCTGTACCTTGTTTTATGAGAAAAGCTTGTTGCACTGTAACTTCCTTAAAGAATTACCTTATTGTTACAAACCCAAAAACTCATTTTTTTGCATGCAACCATTAATGGAAAATGCTGGTCAAACAGCATGGTCTGGTGACCATTCTAATAATTAGTGAACTAAGTACTGCCTAAATGACAGGTGGATCATAAAGACCACTTGCAGATGGCCTGGGGAGTATTAGCAGAAGGGCAACAGAGGACTTCTCACTGCCACACTCAGTATTTGCAGCGCACATTTTATTGTCTGAATGTTTCCCAGAGACCCTTTATGACTTCGTGCTTGGGGGTCTGTGCTTTGGTTTCTGCATAACTTCAATTGTACAAGAAAATAGCTCTGTAACACTTCAGCAATCAGAACAAGGAATTTCAGTTCAAGTGCCATGTGCTCTGAATATCCACAGAAGAAGAAACATCTTAGAATGATGAGGTCAACAACATTCCCAGCTTCTCAGCGAGAAAACATACCAGTTTTTACTACTTCTTGAGAGGTTTGTGAGCCAAATTATAGTTCCTCTATTATTGTCAAACACAGTACTCAGGGTCCCAGTTTATTAGCTAGAGACAGGCATTTTATTTATCTGTTTCAGTTACTGGTTTTTCTGTTTTCTTTTAGATTTCACTTCGACCCAGTGTTTTCTTTTGAAATTGCTCATATTTTGAACAAGAAAGCAGATTTATTTTCTGTGATATACTTTCAATTGGAGATACCAGAAAACAGGACGAAGAATGTTATATGGTTTCAGGTTACATATAGGAGCCAATTTTCTAGGATTAATGGCTCAATTAAATAGAGGTATAACTTCAATATTTTTTTAATGTATATCAAACCACACTGTCTTTCTCATTCCTAGAAAATGTTTTAGTTATTTTACAGACCAGTGAAGTTTCGAAAGTCAGGTCATTCCTGTCTCAATCACTGCAGACTAGACTTAATTTTCAAGTTTGTGTACATACAGATTTCCTGCAGGACAATTTATAGCAGTCCAACATCAGTCAATACCTCAGTTAAAGGAACAACAGGGCTCTCACACCTGCCATGACTGTAAATTACTCTTGACCTCAATGTTCAGATTATTAATTCAACTCATTCTTTTGTCCAGAAAACACCACTTACATAGTCTTTATAGGTAGTTGTCCAACACACAAGGTTAAGGTGGAACCCTTCAGCCAAGACACTTTCTGCCTTCCCAGTCTTAATATAAATAATAAAAATGCTTCCACTTTGGTTTCAAGTATTTAAGAGGAAATTGTGTACTTCTATATTTGCTAAAAAGTGTCTTCTGCTGAGCTTTTTTGGGTTCTTCCTGCACAAGAATCAAAGCCTAATGAGCAAATTCTGAGTAAGTGAGAAATCCCCTGGGTTTTTTTATCTCTACTCTTTTCTGAGACTGGACTATGGCAGTCAGAGGGCTTTTTAATGAAAAGCATTCTAATGTTGCTATGTATTCCAGCACAAATATCACATTAGCCAGAATGAAGGAACTATAAACGATTCCTGCGTGATTCTACAAAATTCTCCCCCGCACTTGAGTCATGGTCAAGCTGTTTAGCCTACATATATTGTGATTAATCCAAGTAGCAAGTAAAATTGTTCTTCTCTGACAGGATATTTTGATTCCACCTTTACTTTTTCTACTTAGCCCAGGCCTGACTGCTTTAAGAAATGGTCTGGTCAGAATCATCTGAGTAGTTCTGATACTTCTGTATAAAAAAGTGCCCTAATATTATTTGGCAGGGACTGGTGTCTCCTCATCATCAGAATCACTTTTTCACAACAATAGGCACTGTCACTTCCCCTAGAATTGGAGCTCAAAAGCATTCAATGTTTGATTTTTCTGTCTCAGAACTCTAGATTTTCCAGCTTGTCCCTAAATGCAAAATAACACAAAAGTTTAATTGTTCATGTTATAATTAAATATTTCTGTATTGCAGCTAATTGTTTGGATGATAATTAAATATTTTTTTCTTTAGAATGCTTTTATTTTTTCATTTAAACACTTCTTATTGTTGAGCAAACTGAGGTAAATTCCTGACTGCTCACTCCAAACAATTCAATTTGGCAGAGGCTGCACCTGTCACTGTTTTCGTGTGCCTCCACGTAAGAGCAGAGAATTGTATTGGTGCAAATGTCCCTGTTGATCTACTTCTATCATCAGTGCCTGCTTTGCAGTTTATGTTGGCATCCATCAGTTCTCTCAGATCATACAGAAACACCACACATTCCAAATTCTGGCCACAGTCTCAGTAATACAAATGTCAACCATTTATTTCTCAAACTTCCCACTGCAGCATCTGGGAAAAAATAGTAACTACAATGCATGTTCTTGAATTCTTTTACTCTACTAGAAAATCAAGGACATTTTTGTGCATCTGTATGCATGAAGATCACATATTCTACCAAAAGCAGCAGAGCATGATAGAGGTTCATTGTGCTTTAGTGAAAAGGTCATTAGACATTTGAAACAGTAATTACCTGCATCTATTCAGTATCCCCTATGACATCTCTAATAAGAGAGTTCTCTTATCATGCCTCTTAGACAGTACCTCATTGTCTGAAGGAATTTTTTTTAATTATTACTTTTATATTTTGAAGTAAATTATTACATAATTTTTGGGGGCTCATCTTTCTTTTATCAGCTTTGAATGAGAAAGTGCAATGCCTACTAGCAAAAATATAGACAAATATTGTTTGACTTCTCTAAAAAGAACTATTAAGTAAACTACAGCACTGCAGTGAGTTAAACTACCTATTGCTAAATTCTGTATTTTAGAGATAGGAGGTGACAGCAAGAGGCCAGCAGAGTTATCCAAGGCAGAGATATTGCATGATGCTCAGGCCATGATCAGTTGTTTCATAAAAACAAGATCAGACTATGACCACCAGCAGCTCCAGCCTTGCTGCNTGCCCCAAGAGGACACGATATAAAGTTTAATCATCCAAGATTGTCAAACCCAGGGCTCCCTTATAAATGGTCCCCTCGCTGAAGGAATAAGGAATGTTTTCTAAAATTAAAGTCTTTGTACTTCACTCTGCAAAAAGGTTTTTTCTTCTTTTCTGTACCTTTAATATAAGCTAAAAATATTTTTAATAGTGATTGCCATGGCAATAAGTAACCTCAGCTCTCAATATCTGAACTTCCAACTATTGCTTGACTGTTCAGTGTCATGCAGACTCCAATTTATTTATCATGTCCAGTTTAACAGAACAAACTCTACACAACACTGAGGTTCATCACAGCCCCACACAGGGCAGCATAGTGAGGAATTTGGATCCAGCTGGGAAAGGAACAAGGTCACATGAGGTGCAAGTAATTTCTTGAAAGCAGGAGTGGTATGCTTGAATATATGAGAAGGCAACCATAATAGCTGCTGCTTTCAGCCAGGGAACCGGAGAAGATATGGAGGAGTTGTTGTGAATCCTTTCCATGGGCACCTCTACCCAATCCTCCTGCTTTGCCTTTTTATTCCTGCTTAAAGCCTGTTTTACCTGCATTTTTGCAGAGGCAATAAATCCAGTCCCAAGTGAAGAGGTCTCTGGAAATAAATTTGTATGTACTGAAAATGCCTCCACACTTTTGGTAAGATCACAAGAAAATGAGCTCCCTTTGATATCAAACAAACTGTTATTGAGAAGGCACTTGGAACAATTTAATGACTCTGGTTTGGTTTTAGTAAAGAAATGTGGTATTTCTCTTCAAATCACTCTGAAATTTGGTATATGCTTGATTACATGGAACGCAAAATATAGGTGATCAAGAAAACTTCCAACAGTTGTTCCTGCTTAACTTGCAATATAAAGGGCAAGGAGCCTGATTTTATAGACCCTAAAATATAAGGAGGACTCAAAATCCAATATATAGTTTTTTGTTGTCGTTTGCTTCAATAAATCTACATTTTATCTTCTCTGCAGGGCACAAGTTTATCTTCCAAACACCATCCATTTTGAAGAAGCACTCATCAGCACTGCAGTATAATTTTTTTTGAGAAGTGCTGCAGGATTTTTGACTTCTATAGTGTAGGAGTCACAGAATAATATAAAGATAAGATCTTAAAACATAGGTACAGGAGAGTGCATTTGCCCTCGCCTTCTGTAACAGGCAGTGCTTTGGTATACAGATGCAGTGTTAGAAAATGAACAGCCTTACTCAAATCTGTAAGAAAAGCATCAGTATCATGCAGCAGTATAATCATAAGGCATTCCAGGTGCTGGCAGATATGCCTGACTCCAAAACTACACATAGCTAGTCACCTGTAATTTATAATTTTTCACTGAGTCATAGTTTTGCATCTCCGTACAACTTTCCTCAAACCAAAACCCTAGTTCATCATGTTGCACATTACCACTAGGGCCCATTACCACAGCCTGAGTCTTTATTAAGGTATCGATATTCTTCCCAGCACTCTTTGCTGCAGAATCCCCAATTAAATTACTGCTTTAATTGTCTGCTGTCACTGACAGATAGGAAAGTGCGTGTGCTTACTGCACAGCAGCAACTGAAGGTACTTGCTTTAGTGCAGAAATACAGTACAGATTTAAATGTTCTTTCTCTATGCATAAGAAACAGTCATAAATCATTGTTTCTGCCCAATCTGCTCCAAAAAGGTGGGTTTGGGGATTTTTTCCCCCCTTTTTTAAGCTCCGATCCACAGTTGCCAGTGGCCTGATTTAGAAGTAATGGTCCTTTCTTCTTTCCAATCCTTACCAGTATTCTGAGAGTGTTAATACACACAATAAGTATTTCCCTTATAATTGAGAGACTTTCTAAAGTAATTGTCCGTATTTTGTATGCCTGGGAATCCCTTTTATATTTTAATGAACATTCAAGAATGAGGAAAGGGGCTGTCATTGGCACTTTGGAGTTAAGTTTGAAAGCCAAATTCTCTAAGTTTTCTAGTAATTAACATCATTGTTTCACCTGGGCTAAACCTCTCTCTGTTGCATGCAGAGCAAGCCCAACCCAACATGATTTGCAGTTAATGACATCCACCTGCACGTGGTTAAGTGACAGAGCCTCCAACCACACAGTATTCCTTTTATTCTGTTTTGACTGTTTTATACCACATCAGAGATTTAAACTGGGCTGAAGTGGTTTATGGTTCTAGCTAAGTTAAAAACTGACACTTTAATGGCACATTTGAGGAATTTATATAGACAAGTCATATGACCCTAATGTGATATCTTCAGTGTAGCCTGGAGTAATTCAGCACAGACCCCAAAGGGTCAGACAAAATCGTAACTCTCTTTAGTCTTCGAGCCATTAAAATTCAGCTAGACTGTGAAGTTGACAGCTGTTTACTGTAAGGTTACCTCCTGCCTGCCAAATAATAAGGCTGCTGTTGGCTCCTTTCCACCCTCTTAGTTGAGGAAAGACTTCCTTATAGACAGAACAGAGCTGAAATGTTCCGTTCCTCCAACCGGGAAGGTGGGTATCTTTAAACAGGTTTAAGCAAGATGAAGCTGGTCCATTACACTACCTTAGTTCTTCTCAAAGTAAATGTTATCACAACATTTGAGGGGAATATAAACTCCAGACTGGAATTCTGCCTAGAAATAGTAGCAGACCCGAAGAAAGATGAAGAGTAATGGCACAGGCTCTTCCAGAGCCTCCCAGCTCGTGTTTTTCTCAGGATACCCACATAGCTGTGGGAGAGAAAACCAGGCTTCCTGCCTTGCTCCCTTAGCTATAAATTAAGAGAAATACTTTCTCCTTTACTACATGTGAAAAAAAAAAAAGCCATATTTTTGTATCATCATCTACCAAGAAGATGCATATTAATTATAAAACAAATAAAAATGTTATATTGAGGTCAAGAAACAGTGCAGAAAAGTCAGCAAAATCCTCTCATTAGAGCCCCAATCCCCATTTCTCATAATTTTGTAATTCTGCACTCTACTGTTTCTAAAGCCACTCTCAAGACTGCAGAAAACATTTTGCGTTATAACAGTATTAGCTAAAAATAGAGTAGGGAATACAACAGCTCCTCTTCCTTTTCAGCTTCTTAACTCTCCTGTGTGCTCTCTCCACAAGCCCATGAGTTTTTACTCCCTGCCACAAAACCTGGGCATCTCTTCAAAGAGAACAAACCCTCCTCATTTTCCTTTGTAGTCAAAATCACATGGTCAAAGAGACAATTTAGAACAACTCAGAACACACACTAACAAAACAAGTTGCCCATTTTTCACCTCTACTACCTCTAGAAGGCTACATAAAAGGGGAAAAAAATCATACAAACTCTTCTTCTTGCTATATTTTAAAAGAAAATAAAGAGGCAGTGATTAAATTCTCTTCAAACGTAGTGCAGCTTCCTACCTGCATCAGCAATGTGGGACTTCTGATCCTCACAAGGAGAGCTGCCAGTCCACCATCCCAGCTGGTTCAGGTGCCCAACCTTGAGGAAAGGTGGGACCCCCTCAACACCTCTCCTTTTAACGATTTCAGTTAATTAGCTCTAAATTTCATGCACCTGCCTTGCTTGGGTCTTAGGCTCTATGTAAGCGACCCCAAGTCCCAAAGTTAGTGTGGGAGTTGGCAGTGGTGAGTAGCAACTGCTGTGTGGGTGTTTCAGGAGCAGGCTGGGAGGCAGCGTACTGATACTTGTAGCTTTTAAGTCATTTGATGCTTCTGAAGATCTTATTTCAGTGCTTTGAGCACCATGAAATATCAGTGAAACCAGAATGTGCTGAAGATATTCCCTATGAACACAAAAGCTCTTTTCTGAGGTGGCCACTGGGAAAGTGCTTTCACCTTAAAATGAGCTGCAGAGTGGATATTTGGGCAGTCATGTGTGGGCACCAAATCCAGACTTAGTGCTGGAGCTAGGACAGGTCTGATACCCCAGGCTGCACAGAAGCTTGCTGAGGACAAGTAGCCCTATGTGTGATCATATCTTTCTCCATATCACCCAGTCAATTTTGCTGGGCTGGGCTGGTACCTGTGTTCTCTTCAGCGTCCTTCAATGGTCAGCAGTTGTGTTCCCCTACAAAAGCAATTTGCACCTTTCACAGGCATTAGGATCAACTGTAATTCCTATTTATTTTACTTGTCTCATTATTATTTACCATGCTTTCCTTGGCTTTTGTGTTGTGAGTTCCTCTGTTTTCCATGACTAAGATAGATGTTGAATTCTTAGCAAATGGGACTGCTCAACAGATGGTTGTTCAGTTCATGCTCTATTGGATTGATTATTTGGTCTTTTTATAATTAGATTTTTTTTCTGATGCTTTGTATTATTTTAATGAATCCTTGTTAATGGATGGGGCTAAACAAAAAAGGCTTTCCTCAACTGTGATGACTTTAAACAGTTAAGAGCAGGATTTCTCATATAATAGCAGTTAAAGCCATTTTGGTTTGAAAAACCATCTTCAGACTCTCCTTGTGCATGGGCAGGAAATTGTTTTGAATGCCATTATTTTTAAACACTTGATTAATTTTCTTCAAACTGAGATTATTTTCTTTCTCTAATGAGTATTATAAAACCTGTCAGGTCTGAGGCTTCTATCTTTAGTCATTTGTTGGAATTATGCAAGTCCAGAATTTAAAATAGAACATATGGAGCCTCCTGACTCGGTTCAAAAATGGCAGAACTAATTCCACAGAAAGATGTCTCAGAAAAAGCTGACTTTGAAGCCAAGTGGATCATGGAAAATTTTAGCAAAAAATATATTTTGAGAAGGTATGAGTTGCTTAAAATGCTGTGTTGCATCTTAATCTTAACTTTAGCTTTTGCTATCAGGAATGCTATAATAACATTATAATTATCTATAATATCAGAGAATTTTCTGTTCATCCTACTTAAAGGTAATATAGTGTGACTCACTAAAAATTATGAAACTGAATTGCCATTTTCATTTTGGGATCTCATTGCCTCATCTTGCACGACCCAGATACACCTTGCTAGGAAGCAAGTTTTCTGACATATAAATTCCTGTACACGTATCTACTTACTGAGAGGGTCGGCAAAACAAGACTCTGTAAATTTTAAGATCCCTGATCTTCTGGGCACTGTGGTGCTGGACACTGAGACCAAGTTCCTCTGTGATGCTTCTCCTCCCATCTGTTGTTCCTCTTTCTGCTTCTTGGCAATTTTTCCGGCTGACAACTCGGCGGTGAAGGTCTGAATCCAGCGATCTGAGTGGGTGATATCCATCAATCTTGTGCCACACGTATGCAACATTGCTAGGCAACAGGTAGCAGCACGACACCCACATTCTGCAATTTCCTTTTGGTGACTGAGACTTTTACTATATTAATTATACTGAACTTTATTTCGTGTATTTCAGGCTTTAACTTCTATGGAAAATATTTTTAAAAACTCTCTGAGCTAAGATTACTTTCCGTTGTGCATTGAATGAACAAATATTGGCAACTGATAAAATCATCATTCTAACAATTGCTAGATATGAATGTGGTGCACGAAGCCTTCTAAAATTGCAGATAAGTAGGATATCAGATTATTTTGTGTTCAAGATAACTATGCTACAAGGAAAACTTTTTGCAAGGCCTTCAAAACATGAAAGACATAAAAAGTGAGAGGATAACTAGGGAGGAAGTTCCTTTATTCTNTCTACTTGCTTTCTCTATTTTTTTTCCTTTTTTTTTTTTTTTTTTTCCCACTGGCTCCTCATTTTCAGTGGCTAGGATGCCACAGAGGGACTAAGCTTCAGATTTACTTTCATGCCCCATGACAGACTGTGTGTGACCATGGACAGATGAAGCTGTGTTATATTACAGAGAGGAGATGAGTGAGCTGCACTCACTGTACTCCTCTTGAATTAGCCAAGCTTAGGAAGAATAGCCAGCCCTTCAGCATTATTGCACCCTTGTAGGTAATGTATTTTTCTATGGATCTGGGATTTCTCAAATATGTGCTCCACAGTTATTTAAGCTGCAATAAACTGGGTCATTCTACACATTTAATTTTGAAATAATTTGCCTGTCCTTTCTGAATACACAAAGGGAATCCCTGAAATGTACTCAAACAGAGCTGGTCTATTTGTTGTAAGGTGCTTGTGTTAGCCACTGATGAGTAACAGTAAGTTCAGCTTTAGTTCACACCCTCTGAGAAAGCAGGCAAATCAAATTAACAGTAGCAGCATACTCATATTCAAAGTTTTGCCAGCACACAAAACATTATTCAAGACAACCCTCGAATTACAAACCCAAACTGCATTTGCAGCAAGACAAGACTCTTTGAAGGTGTTTTCAAGCAACCATAAGTGATCATGAGCAATCAAATTACCATTGTGTGCAGAACCACATTGGTTTCTGTGGCTTGGCTAAACATGAGTATGTCAATATCATGTGGGAGAAGTTGAACATCACCTTGATCAGCTTGGGCTTCAGGGCCCCACCTGTATCACTTGACCTCCCACGGTGATTGTGAGCTGCTCGTAGCCTGTGTGCGCAGGTACGTAATTCCTTGACTGTGCAAAGGCCATGTCAAGGGAAGTAATTCCTTAACATTAGCTTGCTATACTAAGATGAATGGAAAGAGAGAAGAACTCTCCAAAACTGTATGCAGTTTTTGTCAACAATACATTTATATGCTGTATTTTGTAATGCAACTATTCTTATAAATGAAGCTTCTCTAAGTCCATTCATGGGATCTGTACCACTTATTGTACAGACATGGCCTACAGTTGTGTGTCTGCATGAGAAGTATCTGCTGCTAATGCTCACCAGGCTTTATGTTCAGGTAATATCTATAACTGGAATGCACTTTCTATTCAGAAATTTTATCTGTATACAAAGGGAATAACTTGAAGCATTTGAAATGAAGAAAGGATTTTTTTCTTTTCTCCTGCACCTGGTCCTCTCCTCACATTGGCTCAACAGTGCAAAGGGAAGCAAATTCCAAAGCTCAACCATGGACCTAAAGATAGGAAAAGTGTTGTATTTAGCTGTGAGGAATCCCAGGAGGGAAAGATGAGAACAGTTGCTTCAGAAGACATTTTGCCTCTCCATTTAAACTTTAAAAATCAATGCTGGGGTAGTACCAGATGGGTAGCTTTGTTTGACTCTATTAAGTTTTCCTGGATGATGGGTGGACTGAAGGAAAGTCCAAGTGCTCAGAGCAGCAGGTCAGGGGACAGTCTGTACCTCCTTTGCTAGACAGCAGCATGGATGAGTTGCAGCGTGAGATATTGTTGCACATCCAGCTGTGATTAGTGGGGCTGGAGAACAAGCTCTTCAGTTACCAAATACACCTTCTTAACACTGAATCCCGCTGGCCTGGGGGGGAAATGCAGGCTGACAAACACACTTAAAAATCTCGATGGGTTTTTGATTAGTTTGTTCCCTGTTGCTGCACACTTTTGTGTCAGACATGAGCCCAGTGAGAGCAAAAAATTCTGCCATGTTTGCAAATACTTGATAGTCAAATAGGAGCATGACTTGGGGAATTTATCACTTTAAAATACTGTTGTTTAATCAACAGGGCAGTTTCAGTTGGCCTGTTAGTATTGGGATTTTTGTAATTTCTGCTAAGAATTTAGCAGACAACATCAAAAGCTGTAGCTTGGGGAATTCCTAAGCAGGGATATGTTTAATACAATTACAGATGTATTTGTAGAAGATGCAGAACTTGCTGTAGGAACTGATAATTTAATTAGATTCTAGTTTTTGTGAAACATATGCCTAATATTCTGAGTACTATATTAAAAAATAAACACAAGTTAATTTTTCATAGGGCATCGCTTTGTTCTGCTATACAAGCAAAGAGCTGATTACATGGAAGGCACAGCTTTGATTGGCTGTAAAAATTAAGACCTCATTGTACTGTGAAATAGCTTTCAAATACAGCTAAAGAAAACAGGCTGCATATACATCAATACATAAAATCCCCAGGGAAATAGTAACACCATATTTGGGAATTTTATGTGGACTCTCACAAATCATATGAAATCTTGAATACCAGCAGCTTAAACAGAAAAAAAATAGTTCTTCATAAACTATTCATAATATACATTTCTTAAAATGTTAACTTTCACTTTTGTACCAAGATTTAATGCAATTAGCAGGAGATTTCTAAGTTGAGTCTCCCTCCTGTCTCTAGGCTACATGCTGTGATCAGCAGAAGCGCTGGCTTTATCATTTTCATAGACATGATGCAGCAGTAGTTCTGTGGCAGTCAGTGAAATTACATCCAATGAAACTAAGAGAATCAGGCCCATGTTTATTAAGTAGAATAGAAATATTTCTTTATATGCTCACAAGATGCTTAATACAAGTCTAGATGTACCTGATAGGCAGGGAAAACCAGTTTTCTCCTGGACTGGCTGTATAATTTAAAATGTATGTGCCCTGGCTTTCTCTAAAACCTAATGAAAGCAAATTCTCTGCATTTGTGGATACTGTGAATGTCAAGGAGATTTTATGGACTTTGTTTCCTTATTTAAATAGTGCTTCAGTGATCAAATTCTACTCATTGTTAAAACTCTGTAACTACGTGCAACTAAGAAAACCCCTTATAATTTGCAATAAATACAGTGGCAGTCTGTCATAAATCTGGGTATACAGAAATTTGAGACCTGAAGACTTAGGGAAAAAAGGAATTCTTTGGTAAAGGAGACAAAATTTGTATAGATTTCCTATACAAATTAAAATCACTGCCCCTCCAATTAACACTGGAAAGCACGAAGAACATTACATGTGCCACCTATTGCAAACAGGCAGTAATATTTGTTATAGTCTTGTAGAACCATTTCCATTCAAATTGGTGCCTCTGCAGAACCCCAACTGCTGTTTTTTGTGCCAGGGAGGAAAGAGAAGTAGCAGGTGAGCTGTAAAACCCCACATGGAATGAATCAATTCAGCACTGACTTGTTCAGAGAGCACTGGGAGGAAACCATCACAGGGAAGCCACAACTGGGCCCCTCCTGCCATGGAATTATCTTCACTGTGTTGTAAACCTGCCAGGTGGGAGGAGAGAGCAGAGGTGCACCCATTTCACAGGAATCTTCCTTTGTAAAGGGTCTGTCAGTGCTGCAGCTGGAACCTGCCCAAGTCAGGATGGTTTTGTGCTTCAGAAGTGGACACAAAGGGGCAATTTCACAAGAGCAGTATGATGGAGCTGTTCCTTACTGTCTGAGAGGTTGTATCTACTGGGGATATTTCTTACAGCAAGAGAAAGATTTTTTTTTTTATTTTATTAGAAAGTTCAATGGGACTTAGTACCTTTAAGTGCATGACTGTTTTTAATTTCCGGATAATCTGAGAACTATATGTTTATAACATTTAAAACACCAGAAGTACCTCATCACTCAGAAGATATCAACATCTAAAGCAGCAAGGCTTGTTTGTCCTGCATCTTTTCTCCTTCTTTGCTCCTCATCAGAGTGGACAGAGGACACTATGAGATTGCAGAGGTGACATTTTGCTAATGCACAGAGCAGCTGACAATAAAAGAGGTAATATAGGTACATATTGGGCTTATGGGGATTTTTTGCCAGTGCTGTTTGGTTGGTTCAGCTTCACAGAGTGATGATTTCCTATTTGCTTTTAAAAAGCTAGAATTATCTTGAAGCTATTCAGCCATTACATTTCCTCAGTACATATATGCATACACAGAGAATATAACAAGAAGACAATTAAAAGAATAGTTAGGCTTGATTTCTTATTTCTTTTGTTGAATTGTTTCAAGTTCTCTTCGTGGGAGATGTGTTTCTAATGGTTTCAGTTGGAATATACAAAGCTAATGATGTACAATGCTAATGCACAAAACAGATTTCCTATTAAAAGGAGCCTTAGACAATCAACATAAAATGAGTCCACGAGTAATTTCTCACTGAAAGCTAATGGTTCCAGAGTCCTTGACCTCAGCGTGGGACTTGTTTTGTCTTGATGGCCAAAGCCATCACAAGTACATAAATCGAAAAAGGGCAAAATGACTACATCCATACCTTTAGAAAAATACTCAGACCAGTGAAAGCAATCCACAGTGAGATCAGCCAAGGTTAGCACCAGATGTTTCTTGTCCCACATGCCACAGCTTGATTGTATTGCAATTAATTCAGCTGAGAAGTCTCTGCAAGAACTGTGTTTTCAGCACAATTTCAAGCTTGGTTTCAAATACCAGAAATCATTTCTGATTTCTTAAAACATCTTGGAAAAATGTAAAACTCTGCAGTTAGTGTGCCAAAAAGTACTTATAAAAATTGCATTTAAAGAACATTAAAGGAGTATTCTCAAAGTAGTTATGATTACCACTAGATGTTTGGGGCTCAGAGCCTTAGGCACGTATTGCACAAGGGCTTAGGGTCCTGTTCAGCAAACTGTTTGCCCCAGATCACACTGCAAGTCCAGAGATACAACAGAATTTTGAACTTGGGTTTCTGCACCAAACCATAGCAGTATTTATCCAGTTCACTACCCATAACATGAACAAACGAAAAATCAATATTTTCCAAAGTATTTTACAGCTCATCCTCCATCCTTTTATGGCATATCAGACCAAAGACCTGCTATATTCTTGCTGGGGGAAAAAAAAAGGATGCTTGTAGTTATTTAACGTTTGAGATCCATTTAAAAATGAGTTTCATGAAAGTCAAATACTCACAGGCGTGAAGTTAAGACATAAACAAAACAGAACATACTATATCATAATATACCAATTTACTTTGCTGCAATATTTGCAGAAAGAACACATTGAAATGCACTTCCAAACTACTTTAAACCTAATTCTGGACAATACAAGCCTGAGACAAAATGAAATATGTTAGAAATTATGGGTTTGGTTTTCAGAAGTATTGACCACCCCACTCTATACTTAACTTCAGGTAGAATTGTGTTCAGCCTGTCTGAAAATTGGACTCTAAATTAAAGATAAGTGTTTTTAACAGGGTAGCATCCCTGTAAGTACCACCCACAAATTATATAGTGATAGTTCTTCCCATAGGAAAATTGTCTTTTGGATTATTTTAAGATAAAAGCACAGACCAGTGTCAGCCCTCTTACAGGCTGCATACTAATGCAAGGAAGGATTTATTTGGAATCTTCTAATTGACCTCAGTGGAATTGGGCCTGGACCCATCAAAACATTTAATGAAAAGCAGTTATGGAGCATGAAGAGTACCCAATCTAAAATATTAATGTCTAGGTAATATTAAAAGTAATTTGTTTAAAAATTGCAGGGATGGGAGGAGCAAGAACCCTGTTGCATTAAGGACTACATTTCTTCAATGGTCGGTTGTTTTTTTCTGTAATTCTTATTATTATTTAAACAGTTGCAGAGATGGAAGTTGTTGATTTTCCTTGGGCTTCTCCTTCCTCAACACTGACCCAAGTGTTAGTGACATTCCTTGCTTTCACCTTAGTCCTGCTTTATCCTGATTTTTAGACTAAAGTGCCCACATATCACAGCTTCATCCTTTCTCAGGAATGACATAGGCAGTTAAAGGCATTAAAACAAATGAGCCTCCAAAATTGATGTCTTTTGCAGGAAGTAGGCATGGGGGTATCCAAAGCCAGAGGCAGTGTTCAGAACAGGGGAATTCAGTTCCAGGGTGTCACACAATGTTCTCCATCACCACAACCTGGCAGAAACCTGTTCTTAATGCTATGATAGATGCTCAAAATACGCCACTTGCTCAGAGTTATTGGATATAGGAACATGCAAATCTACCAGTAATGCATGAGCTTTTCTTTATGAAGGGCACAGCTACCAGAGGGAACTGCCTCCCTAAGGGTTCAACAAGAGCTTTTCAGATAGTTCCCAGTCCAAACATAAGCTGCTGTTACTGCATGATCTGTAGATAACAAGTGCTCACGTCGACATCACCTGGTAAAAGTGGAGCCAGATAGGAATGGGAAATTCTGAGTTATAAAAGCAAAACACACAAACAGATTGGCAGGACACATCTGTGACCTTCCCTGTCCACTATATCTTTTCTCCAGTTCCCAAGTCACTGGCTTCTCCTGTGGTCCCTTACAGTTTATTTCCAGAACCTCCCAAAATGAACAATGGCCACATGCACATTGGCCCTTGAACACATGGAGGTTGTGGTGCATCACTTCAAGGGGGGAAGGACCCTGGAGCTAAAAAAACATGGATTCAGCCTCTAATGGAGCAGCCCAGCTATTGACCAGAAAAGATCTGCAGGAGCACATGATGCCAATGCTTGTTTTCTCACAGAGGGATGTGGCAACCTCATGACCAAGTCACATCGCCAAGGGCACTGACTGTTCCCACCCAAAGGCTGCCCATGCTGGAAATCAAGGCCTCCCTGTTTGTCCCAGGCAACTTGCAATATTTTTTATGGAATTGGTCAAGACAAAGCATTTTGGAAATGAAAAGCAAAAAATTTTGCATCGAGGATTATGTTTCCATGTCCGGAGAGGTGTGGTCTCAACACTTTGTGTCCTTGTATTTCATTTGTGCTTCCTACTTGGGCTGTGTCTTACAGAGGCAACAGCAGCCAGCCCCTTTCTCAGCCAAATCAAATTTTAATCAAATACAACTGGTTTCTTTTCTTGTTTATTTTTCAGGGGAGAAAAAAAAATTTAAAAAAAAGAGACATTTCTTTCAGGGGTAAATATTCTTAGGGAATAAGCAAAGTCTCTGCTAAAAAATACTTGACAAATATTTTTCAAGTAGGCCTACTTTTTTAAGGTCTGTTCCTAGTGAGGAATCTTTGATGTAGTCAGCAAGACTTTTCTTCTGCCTGGAAGACCTACTGATATATAGTCAAGTGGAGAGGAGAGAAAAAAATCCACTCTTGTTTGTCACCAGATTCTTAATCTATTTTATGAGCCTTAAACACTACAACTCAGTAGAAATTTCAAAAGATCCAGAAACTCCATTTTTTCTCCTTCTGTGGCTTTTCTAAACCTGAATTTTTACTTTACATGGGTATTTTTATCCAGTACAAACCTTTTCAGGCTATTTCATACATCTACCCTTTGTCAAGGAAGAAAGAAGAAATCCTGTGAATCAGATCCCATGTGCATAATCACACAACTCTACGAACTAAGCGCATCCATAAAAAGCATTCAGCTCTAACATTGCTGTATAGGGAATGCTTAGGCTTAAAAATTATGCTGTTTGGACTAGCAACTTTGGATACATGTTGTGAAAAATCCATCTGTACTTGTACTTTTTATTTTCTTTTTTTAACATAAATCAGGGGACATGAGAAACATGACAGTGTCTATAATAAACCTGCTCTTGTAAACCTCTTGTAACTCCTGCTTCTCTTTTTATTTCACGTTTCCCTTATACTAAGATGCAGGTAGTTAAAACATTTTAAAAACTTGATCAGATCTCAACTGCCAGCCAGGAGGTTTTCAGTAGGAACCTCAACCAAGTTTACAAGGAACTTCACATTGGTTACCCTTTTTAGAGCCAGTGCTCATCACAAATATTGCAGCTTGAGTGGACTTAATTTGCCACTTGCCCTGAGAGAACTCGTTTACAGCACAGATTTGCCGACTTTATTTTTAGCCACCGAGTCATGGACAAGCCTGGGGACTCATCACAGGGGTGAAGGGGGGGTGGCTGGGGATGAGGGGCCGTGGGAATGTGAACTTGACAGGGATGTAGGGGAATGAAGTGCTCCTGGCCAAACCAAAGGAAACCAACATCTTCTCCCTGTTGCCTCCAATCTTGAGAGTGGGGACTAACGAGGGAGCAGCTTCTCAATTTCTTCTTCTCATCCCAATTTACAGTCCAGCCTCAGCACTTTCCAACCACCTCTCTTCCACCTGCCCAAAATCCCTTGTTTCTTTTCATCATCTAAAAGCAAATTCTTTACATCTCAGCCATCTCCATTCAGGGTTCTTGTCCAGCAATGGTGATTATTTTAGACCCTTGTTTCGACCACTCTCCAGTCTCTCCATCCTGAAGTTTTTCTCCTCTCCCAGCAGTCATTTAAGTTTAAATAAGAAACAGCTTTGAAGATTTAGGTGGGGAAAGGCCTTCTCCTTTTTTATTTCGTTTCCATTTTGCACCTTCCTTCCAGTCCCATTTCATTGTGAGGCCGTTTTTTGTTTTGGTTTTTTGGGGGGTTTTGTTTGTTTGTTTGTTTGTTTTTGGGTTTTTTGTTTGTTTTTTATGAAAAAGGATAAATTGTTTATCTGAATCTCCCTGGATCCCATCTCCAACTTACTGCACCAACAACAACCCTCTAAATAGACACTAGGAAGTCACACAAGGGAGAGACACTAGGACTACTCCAGCTGCAGGGAGAGGTTCAGTCAGAGCTCACACATTATTACACACCAGACAGCCCAGCTACACAAGCTCAGGAAACTCACTTTCATCAGTTCTACTCATCATCCACTCTCCTATCATATCATCTTCCCTTATTTCTCTATTCCTTCCTCAGACCTCCAATGCTTCTCCCCTCTTACTGAACCCTGAGGCATTTCCATTAAACTTCTCTCCCCCTTGTGTTGCTTTAGCCCTGCTGTGCTTCTCCCCACAGTGTTTTGCTCTGCCTTTGGAGCAGAGTGTGGATGGGATGCAATGATTCATCCCTCTAGCTTGCACCTCAACCGTGCCGCTACAGCAGGGGAAATTCAGATGCCATGTCTAAGCTGCACCTGGAGAAGCAAATTTGCAGAAGAAGTAATAGGGCTGAAGCTACTCAGAAAAAAAAAAATAAAAAATAAAAAAAGGGCCTGTCTCAAAAGTAAATTTATTCATTTATCTGCAAAACATTTTTTACCAATATGGCACATTTGTTCTGTTTTGAGATTTTGTATCTTAGTTAATTAATTGTGATGATTTCACTTTGTGTTTCTCATTCATCTCCTTCTGGCTGTGGGATTTTTCTCCTCGGTGCCTAAGAGGAATGCTTGGCACTGGGATGGGGCTGCTGTCTGAGGTGTTTCTGCCATTTTCTACTCTGTTCTGAAATGCTTGTTGAACCCTTGAATGGTTCCAAGTTGTGACCATAACTCCAGTGTGTTTTCCTCCATCATCTCTGCTTTATGGTCTGCAATTACAAGGTTTATTTATCTGAATTAGAAGCAGAAGAGACTTTGTATTTTACCACATTTTTTAGATGCATTTGCAGAATTTCTGTAGGAAGTAAGGTTATCAAGTTGCTCTGATTCAAGTATGTTCAGCAATTTTGTCTCATGACAAATGAATAAGGACCTTAATTAAAACCCTTTTCTAACACAATTTTGAATTTTATCTTTTTTTAATCATGAACATTAGTGGAGCTCAGGTAGGATCTACCTTCTCCATTGGCCCAAGGTGCTTACACTCAATGGTTTGAAATGCAAGTGGTAAAAGAAGAGTTATGGGGATATAGATATTCCTTTCTGGTGTTATATACAAATAAGGCATCTTCCAGCAGGTCCTTTTTTTTTTTTCCATTTCCAAATATTGGGCTGAGTTGGCATTACTGAGCTGGGGCAGCCTGGAAAGCATTTAGGACTGATTGCCTCAGGGACAGACATGCAATCTGAGTGCGCTCCTTCTCCTGTTCCTCCAGGAAGCTCAAGGGCTTGGACTGAGCCAGTGGTTCACTTCCCAAATGCTTCCTCAGTGGAGACATCCCTGGAGACCCCCTGAGGTGAGCACAGCTGTGCTGAGCTGGCTCAGGACCATTTTGAAACGAGACTTAGGGAAGGCAACTGCAGGAAACCCTGGCAGGGAGAACCTGCTCAGCCGTGGGGCTCCTGTCTGTCCCCGAAGAGGGTTCATTTCTCTGTGCCTCATTTCCATATCCCCATTTTCCCTCAAAGGACACTTCTTTCCTCTCCTTAGTCTACTCAAAACCGTCTGCTACAATGAATATGTAGAACCACAATAGGAAGTTGATCTCAGATGGCACCATTTAATTTTATTGCAATAATAGTAATAAGTGTACTATGCACAAACAATGTGCTCCATGAAGAAATAGATTTGATACATTTAACTGGATTTTGAAATTGGTTCTCTGTGAATGGACACCCATTCTTGTTCAGATCACAAGAGGCATCTCAGATGGTACTTTGAAAGATGATTGAATACCTGCCATCCTGATACCAGGATAAAGCAGAGAAGGAACATTAGAGTTCCACTCCAGCCCTGTGAAAAGAATTTCTTTTTTCAGATACTCAGATTTTATTTCATTATGTTTCCTTTTCTTCATTTACTTTAATAATATGTTTCAAATCTATTTATCCAAATGCATCTGTTTTATACTTGGGGAAATACAATCTGAAAAGAAAATGTAACTTTTTTCCAGTAAAGTTAAAAGAATGAAAGGCAACTAATTTTAACATATTGCCACTTAATGTCAACTTGTTTGCTGATAAAATACATGGTAAAGCATTTTCAGAAATCAATTCTTGAAACAAAACAGAGCTTTCCTGGCTAATGAATGGAGATATACTTATTTCTTTATAGGCCGTCCATCATTTTAAGTTCTTTATGTTTCACAAATATTAGTAAGGCGATCCATGCAGCACTGAAAAAAGGGAAGCCTTATTAGCTCCATGAGGCACAGAAATCACATAATCTGCCTGCACTTACCAGAAAGATGCATGTAGAGTATAATGAGAATGAAAAAAAAAAAAAAGTTGCTCTTATTACTGTATTTAACCAGTAAAAACCTCCCTCTGTCATTCAAAATTGCTAACCTGAAATATTAAACATCCTCAGGAAGGCAACCAGGAATATCTAACTGGATAAAAATGGCATTTCTTTATTACAAACACATTCTTTGACTTCTTTCCTTTTATTTTCTGAGCCTCTACATGATACATGAGTTACAGTTCCAAGCCTTCTCCTGCAGACATGAGGACTAGAGAAGTTATTTTAAATATCATTGAGATTGTTGACTAATTGCATGCCTTCTAGAACCTGAGCTGTAAGCAGCCTTCTAAATGAGGGGAGACCTTTCCTGCTCCAGTGTGGCCATGCCACTCATTTGGTATTTGCACTGTTTTGAGGAGTCAGACATTTGTTACATATTACATTAGAATCAACAAATTAAGGATTTTATTAGATAACTTCCCTTTATGCTGTCTTGTCCTTAAAATGCCATTAGATTTTTCTGTGCAAAGTCATAGGATTTGCCAGGATATCCATACCTAAGCTTGCAAAATTATTTAGGCAACAGAGAAATACTGTGGTAATAATATTCAAATGTGACCACAGACAAACTTCCGTGGGCAAACTCCAGAACATGGAAAAGTGAGTCTCTTAAAGTGTTTTGCATCGTTTCATTTTGCTCTAACAAAGTCAGTAAGGCTTTTACCAACCAATTGAAATGGTAAGCGAAGCCCACAATGAGGAAATTCTGCGTAACACTGCTGTTCTGAAAGAATATGCTGAAAAGTCAATGTAAAATGTTTTGCTGAATTCCACGTTTCTTCCTTATAAATGCAAGCTCTCTGTAATGCCTTGTTTGCATGTTTAATGTTATGCAACTCTGTGAGACTCCTCGCTCCTATGGAATTCAAATGCTGCATATGTGCATTTACAGGTCCCTGACTGTAACTCTTGCTCAATGTAATAACTACCAGTTGAAAAACAAAACAAAAATCGACTTTAATTGTGTCTATTTAGATTCAAACATTGAAAAATAGCTTAAATATGGTATTTCTGAATGCAAATTTTGTAAGAAGTCTGAAGATTTTAGGATTCTGTTAGCTCTTTATTCCCTCTGTAACGAGGCTATTACATGGCACCGCTGAGATTGATGTTGAAAATAATGCAGCTGCTCCTGCAGCTGCAGCAAGAATTCTCAGAAGTCAGGATGCAAAGCAAGCCCTGCTCAAAGTCCTTGCCTTTAGCTTTCTATTGTGGGTTTGTTTTTTCTCTTACTTATTTGCTTAATTCCAGCATCCTCTGAAATGATGCCTTGATGGGAATAACTGAGGTTTAAAGCTTTAATGGCTTTACTTTGCCTCACAAATGAAAAACCTGGAATTTACTGTCTTCTTCAAACTAGACTCTGACAGCAGCAAATGCTGGTTGGTTTTAGTCTTTTTTTCAAAATGAGCAGTTCAGGGTTGGTCACTATTAAGTCAGTAACAGTCAGGAAGAAAACACAGCATCAAAAAGGAGAGGAGATACTTCATGGTTTGGTGTGCAGGTGTGCAGGAGCATCTTTGTGCTTCTGCTATTTAAAAAGACATTTATGGCTTTGGGGTCCCACCTCAAAATGTTTATCTTTGTGTGGCTAGCAGGCAAGTTTGGAGGAAGGTGCAAGTCCAGCACCCACCCTTCTGCTTCCTTTTTCATGCAGAGGGTGACAGGAATGAATTGCAGCAGCAAAACACTGCTAGATTTTGGTAATCCCAAAGGTATTTGACACCATCCTCACCCCATTTCTTAACTTCCAGGTCTGGGAAGGATTAATGACACCTTGGTTCTTGTGTGTTCTTTCATGGACAGGTTGATATTGGAGAAAAACAACTTTAAATAATCTTTAAATAAAACTTTACAAGTAACTTAAACAGAAACAAATCACATCACTCAGTCTTTCACTTTGTAAGGACTTCAGAAAAACAGTTCCCAGGGAGATTTACAATAGCAGGTGATCCAAAGAAACGAAGCACCACCATTCACCTCCCAAATCTGAAGATACTGACGTCTGTTAATTCAGTAAATTTGGTTACTGGCCAAAAGTGACTCCTGTTCAGCACCAAAAACTCTGTTCCTCTTTAATTCTAAATTTCAGAGCTAAGAGAACCCCTTGAAAGACCTCTGCTCATAACAAAGGTCATCGCTCTGTGTTTGCATTCCATATGTAACCACACCAAACACTTCAAGTTTCACCTGGCAAAATCAACTGGATAAAGGGAACTCATCCAGTTCTCTGTCAACTGATGTAAGATGTTCAGTCACCTTAGTACAAGTTAGTATTCAGGTTGGAGTATCTTGTATCCACTGGAGCTTTGCAGAATTTTCTTGAGAAGGTCATAAAATAAAACATTAGAGTAGTATAACTTAAAGGTTACCAAAGCATGGACTACACAATCAGCATTAGTCTGTGACAGCACTGGCTCCAGTCCCACTGTAGTTTAGAGAAAATAAAGGCAGCAACCAACCACACATCTAATAAAATTAACAAAAACATGTTAGAATCAACAACTGGACCTGAGTTTCTGGTTTTGGGGGTTTTTTTGTTACTTGGGGTTTTTTTGTCAGTGGCTCACAACCATCACTGCATTTCCCTTGGCTGTCACTGCTCTTACAGATTTGTGTCATTGCATATAACCATTGCAAAGACCAGGTTTGCTCACACATCCTAAATGAGAAATTGGTACCTACAGAATTTGTGCCATGTACCTTTCGGTTCATCAAGGGAAGAAAAGTTTCCCTACTGATCTCGTAACACTTCAAGGTTAAAATTCATATTGACAAAAATAATGCAGCAGAGGTAATAAACATCCATAGGGATTAAAATAATTGCACAAAAGAGAATTTCTGCACCAGAAAATGAAGACGCCAAGCTAAAAGAAGAAATTAAAAGCAGAAGCCATACTAAGAAACTAAGAGCTGTCAAGGTAAAAGAACTGCCATGAATGTTAATCTGAGCTATTTTAGCCAGTCCTTCTTCAGAACCTTTTCTTTCCTTCTAACTTTTATGTTCCAGCTCTATTGCCTGTACAGAGTTGCTGAATTGAATCTCTGCCTGTCAGGAGCTCTTTTCTGTGTGTGCTTTAGCTCCCAGTTGTTAGTGGATTTGCTTCAGCTGCCATATTAAACCACTGCATGTCAAATTACAAAGCAATTAGGGTGAAATGCATAGTCGTAATACACAGGTTAAAAAAAACTCTCCTAACTTTAAATTTTCTAGGTTTGTAATGATGACTTTGGAAAGTATTAAAATATCTCTTTAATTAGTATAATCCCCAAATTACTGACATGTGCTTCACCTGGTGTCATGTAAGCATTTTATCTTTCCACCTTTCTCTTTTTCCTTCCTCACAGGTTTTTTTCTTTTTTTTTTTTTTCCTGATAATGTTCAAGTTCATCAACTCACACTGGGAGAAATCGAATAAGCACCACTTAAGCATCTGCTAAAGCAGCTAGTGAAATAAAGAGGTGGATAGGTAAACTGGCCAAACGCTTCATCATGTATTCTGACCCCTGAATTTTGCCTTGTTCTGTCTAACTCTACTGCACAAAGACTGTCTCTGAGCTGAAAGCCCTGGAAGCTGTGCCATTAGCAGAAGGCAGATGTGGTGGTATGAAGGAGAAGAGTTCAGAGGATGGGTCAGTGGTAGCTGCCACCACTGTGCTCTGAATCAGGAGCCAAGGAGGGAGGGATGCACAGCTATGGCTAACCCATTTAATATCTCTGCTTACCATCCCTGCATCCCAGCGGGACTCATCGGATTTAATTACGTATCTAATGCAAAACTCAGCCTCACCCTTTGAGTTATTGCACTTCCTCCATTCCCCTTACATTGTAGGAGCACAGCACTTCACAGGACTGGTCCTGCCATGAAAATTAATTAGTTTATGCCTGAACAGGGCTTTCAACATACAGATCATTCTGTATGACAAAGTAGTGTCAGATAACAAACTAAGTTATTCAATTGAATTACAGAGCCATAAGAAAATTATTGTCTCTCATTTTTAATCAAGCAGGCTCCAAGCCAGATTAGTCCCTGATGGTGATGCTTTGGCTACTTCGACAGGTTTTATTGCCACCAGAAAAGTTTTTCCCTCCTTTTGCTCCTGTGCACTGTACAGTTTTCACTACTGTGTATCTAATACACTCAATAAAACCAGCTCCAGGTTTCAGGTGAGCCCTTACCTTCAGTGAGCATTCATTGTTAAGGCAGCCTATTGAAGGTAACTAAAAAGCCTTGGTTTGGAAACAAGTATCTCCACCTTGTTTCATTTGGGATTTTTTCTAAACATCCTGTTTAACCATCTCACTGCAGAGATACTGAGTTTAGAAACAGCTCTGAAAGTTCACGAGAATTAAACACCAGTAGTTCTGCACTTGTTCCCATGGCATCTGAAAATTGCCAGGTTATAGATAGGCACAGGATTTTATATGCATGAATGCTTCAGTGCCCTCCCACCAGTTATCAGACTCTTCATTAAGCTCCATAACCCAAGCAGAAGAATTTCACTACTGCTTTTAAGGGTTGCTTGAGTAGAAGCTTCAAGACAAATTGTCCTGCTGAGGTCACAGAAATCAGTAGTTGACTTGGCAAAAGAGAACTTTGTTTTGTTTGCTGAGGGATAGAGGGTATATATTGCCTGCATGGTCCTCTTTGCAAATATGAATTTCTGGTCATAGGGACTCTTTTTTAGAGAAGATTCATCAGCTTCCATCTTTCTGGACTTGCTAAAATCTTTGGGACAGATCGGTGTTATTTTATAATAATAATATGGAAGATCTGGACTAGCTCTGCAAGGTTTCTCATTTCTCATGTAGGCTGTGCTTTCTGTGGACTGCTGCATGAGCATCCTTATTAAGAGAGGAGCAGTAGGGACTTGCCAGCACCTGCTCTCTGCTCCCTTGTTCCCTCACCCTGCATTGTACTCTGCTGGTTTTTACACTTTTTCTTCCATTTATTGCTCTTACATTGGAAATCAGATACAACAGTCATAAAGAACAACACCACCAAAGACATAAAAGCAACAACAACATAATACAAGAAAGAGGAATGCCAGTTAATGACATCTGTCCAGGGAGATTCCTCCTACAGGGAAGTGGATCAGTGTGAAGGAAAGGAGACCCTCAGCCTACTAAAATTCCTTTTCTATCTTGATATGATGTCCTTTTTTAAACTTTCCTTAGTTTCTCAAAGCCCTATTTGCTGACTTCCTTTTCTTCTTCCCACTCTCATGCCTTCTTTTCCTCCCTGTTGTTTCTTTCAGTTGACTTTGGTTTGGGGAGTTGTTGTATTTTTTGTTGGTTTTTTGTTATTACTAGAGAAAAGAATTAGGCACATCAAGAAAAATAGTAGGTTTCTTATTAAGTGTCCAGTAAAATTATTGGTTCAGCTCTAGCACTGATTTCTTGTAGAATCATAAAACGGCCTGGGTTGTAAGGGACCTTAGAGACCATCTCATTCCAAATCCTCTGCAAGGGACACCTTCCACTAGACCAGGTTTCTCAAAGCTCCATCCAACCTGCCTTTGGACACTTCCAAGGATAGGGCATCCACAACTTCTCTGGGAAACCTGTTCCAGTGCCTTACCACCCTCAAAGTAAATATCTTATTTCCTAATATGTAATCTAAACTACTCTCTTTCAGTTTTAAGTCATTCCCCCTTGTCCTGTCACTACGTGCCCTTGTGCATATTTTATTTTTACTGATTTGACAAGTTTCTGTATGCCTCAGCTTCCTTCTAGCTCCAAAGTATAACCAAAAGGAAGGATCTCTACCAAGGATGTCTTTGTTCAGATGGGGTGGTCCTAGTTAAGAGCTTGTGTGTTGAAGCTAATTTTTTACCAGGAGAAACATCACAAGAGTTAGCAGTGGAGTGTTGCATTTGGTGAACAGAAACACCATCAGCTAAAACAAGAGCTTACATCTAACACATCTCTTCTCAATTAATGAGGATTAATGAGCAAAACTGAGAGGACAGTAAGGGAACAGGCAGCCTAGGGTGGTGACCAGAAACTTGGGTTGGGTTTGATCAGGGTAACCTGTTTGCCTGGTAGAACTAAAGAAAGAGAAGGATCTGTATCCCCAGGCACATCTCTCTGGCTGTGTTTGATCCAAGTTCCTGCTGTTCAAGGTGTCAGGCCCCTTCTGTGCTGTGGATCTGAGGCTGACGTTGTTTTGTTACTGCACAATAGGTAATGGAAGTCACTACAGGTCTGAAAACATCTCCTTCAGGTTTGGGCTTTCCTAGGACTTGATCCCATGGGACTGTGATTATTTTGTGAAGTGAAAGAGAGCACTCTCTGTACTGTGAGCTCTCATTGAATTCCTACCTCATCCTGCAGGCAGGGTTGCCCAGAGTAGTTCTGAGATGCAGACCTCTTAATAGCATGTGGGCAGATCTAATCAAGCCCACAGCACACTCTGCAGCAACCCTCCTAAACCAAACTTTGCCCCTCTGCACTCGTTCTTTACAAGTACTCAGCTCCCACCATTTCAAAGCAATCTTTTCAGAAAATCAATAGTTCTTCATCTCCTTCAGAATGAGAGCAAGTGGGACACTTGGACGTTTGCTTTGTAATCTCTTCAAAAATTGCTTTCTTGTCTTCCCAACAGAATTAGGAAATATTGCAGTACCAAAAAAAAAAAAAAAAAAATTCTCAAGCTTTTTCAGCACAATGTCTCAGTGATAGGACCAATCTTTGTATTCCTTTTCATTTAGGGATTCATTTAGGGATTACCCTAAACTCACTGCTCTGTTTATACCTTAGGCACACACATCCATCCCTGTTCCTCACACAGCGAAATTATTTGTTCTCACAATTCCACTCCTCAGGAGCCTACTGGAAAAACCTTTACCATTTGAAAATGTCCATCCTCTGTCCCTTTTCCCTCTCAGTGGCCCTTTAGCTGTGAAAAGGAACTGCTCTGCTGAGCTGAGCTGCTGGATCCAGTCGTGGAAGGCTGGCCGGGCTGCACATCCCCTCAGACACAGCGCTGCTCTTTTTTCCCTAATTGACAATGCGGGGCTTTGTGCTAATGGGGTGACATCACTGCCAACAGCTGGAATGCTCTCCCTGCTGTCTCTTTTCTCTCTCGGTATTTTTCTCCCACACTTTTAGAGGAAGTATTCCCTTAGGAAGGAGTGTAAGGAAGGCAGTTGCACAGCGCCTAAAAAACATATGCAGAAAACATCTTCAATTTTTCTCTCTTTATCTTTCCACAGTCACCAAGCACGTATCCTAAGCCCTCACTATGTACTGAACCTTCCTTTTTCTTCTTCCAGGTTGTGATCATTGATGCTTCTTCTCTGTGTTTGCTTTGCCTCACTGTCCTGAGATATGCTGTTGAGGAGATTGGCTCCTCTTGGGTTTGAATTATAATTGTAGTTGTTAGTCTACTGTCCTTTTATGGCTCTAATTTTATTCAAACAACTTGTTAGTGAGATCCTCGAGCATCTTTACAGCAATAAATAGTTAATTGAGGTGCCTAATTTTGTGTTAAATTGCTGGCAGTTTATATTACAGAGTATCACAGCAAAAGTTAAGTTTTAAAATAACACATTAAGGAATATGTGGAAAGGAAGAGGCCCCAAAGAAATGGAAAATATTAAGAGCTTTATTTAGCCATCTTGTGAGATTGGTTCACCCATTTCAAGAAGTATTATAACTTTTAAAGACACTGCCTGTCCTGATTTCAACTTCCTTAAAACTTTAAAAAAAAAAAATGTCTTAATGCCGGTTATATATTGGCAGCCATGTGCCCAAACATGCTGTCTTGTCTAAGCCAAGAAACCAAATAAATGCATGTGGTGGGTTTTCATTGGAGAAGACAGAAAAAGCAGAAGTTTCCCAGTTCTGTCTATCCCACTCCCTCTCTCACCTCTCCCGTGGCTCATGTACTGGGTATTCCTAGCTCCTTTTCTGTATTTCCAGCCTGCTTCAGCACCAAATTAAATGGATTAGCTCAGATCCCAGGTACTTTGGTGGGTCTGCGTACCCTAAGCTGTTTTAATTAGCACAGAAATGCACTGGGAGATGCAGCAGGAGAGAAGGGGAGTATTGACCATCTGGAAGGAGCAGCCTCTTCAATCACTCAGGCCAGCTCTGTAGGACCATGGCTGGCTGTATCCTTCCTTCAAGAAAGCAGGAATGATAAGACAGATAAAACAGAGAGAGAAAAAGGGGGAAGACTCAGGAAGAAAAGGAAGCAAACCCTATTACTATTCAAGACTACCCAAACTTGGCAGGAAGAGGGATTTATCTATTTTCCTTTCTTGCCCAAACGATGTCCAAGTATTTCAGAGGAGATTCCTGGATTCCTGGACACATCACAATGATCTTCATAGTGTCCTTTACATTCTGCTTCTGAGCACTGTTCAAGAATGCAATGACAACCACGTTATTAACACACCTAGCGAAAACTTCTCTTGGGTATTTTAATCATATTTCCCATTTAATTTTGCATGTTATCCTTAAGACATGTAGATATTTTAACCAGGATTTGTTTCTTACATTCTGTTCCTGTCACACTCACCCTCAATTTTAGTTAACTACCACAAGCTGTTGTGAGTAATAGAAGGACTTGGAGTTGTGTTACTCTGAACAGTAAGCCTAAGCTTAACCCTAACCCTAAGCTTACTGTCTTTGCATGGGTGCCCAGTGAATTATCTGATGGCTGTGAATAGTAATTATTAATACACTTCAATATTTCTCTTATGTCTATAGCCTAAGGAGATCAGTGCTTTGTCCTACTCAGCACCACATAAACAAGTGATACATAAGTTTCAGTCTCAAATAGCAATTAAGGATAATATGGTTAAATCCCTGCAAAATACTATGAAAAAAACACTATTAACCTTGACAAATTTCAGCCCAGAGTCAAATTTATTGGTTTGGGGGGGTTTTTTTGATTTTTTAACAGGTTAAATACAGTGAGTAAAAATAGTGTTTAGAGTGGAAGTGCTGACAAAACCTTTACTGCAGCAACGTGGACAATGCTGCTGTAATAATGGCAAGTGCCCTTATCACAGCAAGAAAAATGTAAGGAGTCCTGAATTCGCACTGAATGAGCCATTACTTATGTCTATCACAAAGAAACAAGAGTACTGAACAAAAAAAAAAATACATTAAGGGTTGGATTTTTTTTTCCCAAAAGAAAACTAAAAATAAAAAAGATCAGATGTGACTCAGGCTTTCAAACAATAAAAATAGCAAGATAAAAGAACTAGGTTGCTTCATTGCCTAAAGAAATGGCTAGAATCCTAAAAGGTCTGAAACCTGATTGTAAGAGACTCACTTTATGAGCTGCTAAGGAGGTGCTGACCTTCGTCATCAATAGATTGTCTGAGCCTTTGTGGTATTCAGCAGTAAAGGAAGTGCTTAAAAAGTCATCTTGCTGAAAGATGGACTGGAAAAAAATCTCCAGTTCAGATCTCAGCATAGCTGTTGTCAGTGCACATGCTCCCTCAGAAAGTCTGTCTGTAAATCTAATACAGATAAATCTTGCTCCGTTTTTAAGTGATAAAACTGGAGCATCCTCACCTTTAGAGATGGATCAGGACATCTGGAATTCAATATAAGTGAAATTATTATAGAGGAGGGCAGTTAATGACCTACCTGTTGTGGGGCTTTGGATGTGTTTTGCTGTAGTACTATATTTTCCTGTCTGTACTAGAGGACATCGAAGGAGTGGGATAACACAAGGACTAGTGGTGTAATTTTCTTGTACTTGCTCCATAGTTTCAGACACAGTTTTGCCCGTTCCAACAGCTGCACTGAAATGAAGTGTAGCAGATGACTGCCCTGTGATTTCAAAAGGCCTTCTGGGAGAAAAGGACTATTACGGATGAAAGAGTTCAGTTCCTCTAACTTTTTGGGAAAATCCCATCCTTGGCTAAGCAGCACAGCAATGTGGCAGTTGTCATTATACATATCTTCTAGCAGGGTGAATTAGCCATGGTGGGGTATCAGGCTGACACAGATGGAGGGCTGCTGGTTGGCAAGGGAGCTGGCTGACACACAGATGGGGTATCTTTGCACAAAATGCACGTGTTGCAGATACAATCATGCTCTGGATGAAAAATGTGATGTTACCCTTGAGAAACAGTGCAGAGCTGAGCATTCACAGCAGAGAGCACAAAATACAGAGGCACCACTAATTAGAGGAGCTTCTGGGACAGTACGTGAAGTCCTAGGCCACCCTGAATGAGTCAGCTTGTACCTTGTGCTGCTGAGGAAGTGAAGGCAGACCAAAACAGGGACAACAGCAACCTCTTCCAGTTCTGACTGGGGTGGGGTGGTGGAGAATCACTGCTCTCTCCAGATCTGATGCGCAATTTGTCTCTGAGTTCTAGCAAGGTGTGCTCAAAATCAGATCATGGGTCTCCTTGGATTTCTGTCAAATCATCAGTGTAAGGAACCTGCTCCAGGGTAAGAAACATCCTCAAGTCCCCTTTCTGTTTCCCAGCTGACGTATCAATCCCCAGACCTCCAAACCATGCAGGCCAACACTGAGGAGTCCCTCCTTCAATTAACTTCTTCCTCCACTGACTCTGCCATGAAAGGCAACTTCAATCCTCAGAAACAGCAACTTGTGCTGCCCACTGACAGATTTTACTGAAATTGAGAAACAGGTGTTTTTCTGCACCTCAGTCTCACAGAACTGATGTCCCAAAGAGCAGGTAGCAGCAATGTAATGGTCTGGTTTCAAGGCAGCTTAAACCCCTCTGGGAACTACTGAAGGAAATTCCTCTCTCCTGCCACACCACACCAATCAATGCTGAATGGTTCTGCCTTGCTATATGTAGATTCAAGGGGACAGCACTGCAGACTTTGGTGTTTAGAAAGGTTTTACTTCTCAACTGCAAGAGCAGAAGCTTTTTCAGTTGAAATCAAAGATTAAATTCTGAAGAAAAGAGGACTCATCAAAGAAGTGCCAAAGAATTTAACAACGAGGTGCAGACTGAAATGCCAGTGTGATTTATCGGCAGGCTTTTCTCTAATCTGATGTGAGATAATAGGAGAAGGTGTTGAAAGCAGAATCAAACTAGATACAGAACAAAAAGCATAAGTAATAGGGTTCATAAAATTAGGCACATAAGGAAGTTTACATTATCCAGTAGGCAGGCCACTCTCCCCTGAAAGATTTCTTAGATAGGCTGGGTAATCAACAGAGAAGAGGAGAAGATTTTAAAAGACAAATGATCTTATGTTCATTTTGTATGTATTTTTTTTTCACGTAAGCTTCTCCATTTGAAGAGATCCTTACTGACAGACCCAACAAAACACTTGGCTGTAGCAGCTGGCATTGCAGGGGTCAGACAGCTCTTAGCAAAGATTAACCCTCAACTTTGCAGAAAGGTGAATTTCCTTATCAATGATCAGGAAGATCATTCCTGAGAATTCACAAATTCAGTTTCCTTCTGACTACAGCGCTAAGTTGTCTATATATATTCATTAGAAGCATTTTAAAGTAACTGCTTCCAAAATAAAACTCAGACATTTTAATCAAAGTCTCAGGAAAATAGTTAACTGACAAAGATAATGATTTTCTAAAAGCTCTTCCCTGGAAGTGCTTTTTGGTTGGGTTTTTTTTGTTGTTTTGGTTTTTTTTTAATTGAAGCAGCGATTAAAGTGAGCTAGGCTGAGTTATAATGTGCTTCCATTGCACAACCCAAAGTCATGTAATCAGCCTGAACACCTAAAAATACAGTAGGAACAGTGTAAATCCTCTTGATACAGCAAAGTTCACTTCTCTGGTCCACCAGAGAAATGTTGGTAAGGATTACTGGTCTGCATTTAACAGTTTTCTCTCTTCTTTTTATTCCACGGCAAATTATTTTTAACTTCTCAAGGCAACCTCAGGCAAGCAGTTTGGTTCAACCTTTTTCCCATTCACACTGGTATGAACCCCCCCATCAGATACAGGGCTTTGTCTTTGTCAGTTTTCTGGTGAGGAGAAGAGTCTACTACTCCTCCTTGGAGACTCCTAAATACTATACGGCTGCTCAGGGGGAAATTCCTACAAAAATCTGATGCAGACACTTAAAACTTCTTTTTGAGAGTTCCACAGGGCCTTCAGGGAGCAACTCACCCAAGAAGCAGTGAAAACCCTGTGTTTGCCCCTCCAGAACACGCTACAGCCATGAACTGCATGACCAGAGCTCCAGCACAGGTCCCAGCTGTGGCAATTCCATGGGTATGACATGGCACTGGGATAATCAGGCTCATGCCCTCAGCTGGGGCTGGGGCTGGCTGGAGTCTCCCTGCTCTGCTGCACAGCGAAGATAAATCATAATTTCCTAAGCCAGAACTGAAAAAGGCAGCTTCCAATCTTTAGGCTGTGCTATGGTTTGTTTTAAAAAGGGATTGAATGTCTTAAAAACAGGTAAAATTGCTGCCAGATGCACGTACATTAGCCTTTTCCAGCTGCTTTACCACTGCCATTCAAAAGAGCTTGCTATAAATATGATTCCTTTGAGCTCCATTCTGACGAGTGCGGAGCACTATCTGGGAAGGGCCAGTGGTTTTCCTTCCCCATTGAACTCAGGAGGAGTTGTGATTGCTCAGCACATTGCTGAAAAAAGTCTGCTGAAATTACCTTAAATCACACAATTATGCCCTCACCTCTTGCTCCTTTTCTTTCAGCAGGGAAGGAGGCAGAGAAACAGAATGAAAGATGACAAGGAAATGGTGCAGAGTGAGCAAGCCATAAATGGAAATGAGAAATCAACAACAAACAAGGCAGGACAAAAGAAGAAACACCATTAGAGAACAGCAAGTGGATATTCCCAAGACCTAAGCTTCTTATTTGTGTGTCAAAACTAATGGAAATAGAATCAGAGTTGGTCTACACTGATGAGGCCGACATTGCCTTGAGTTTGTGCTGGTTCCTATCACACAAACTGCACTTCAATGCTCTGAAAAACAACCTAAGGACAGCACTTTGCACCACAGTGGAAAACAGCTACATATGACCCTCTGGGAAGGCAGGACTTGCCACTGGCAGCAGGAGTACACAGCAGCAGCACCAAGTTCTTCACAGGTATGGGGTTAAGGAGGCACAATCACCTCAGCAAAGTCAGGACGAGGCAGTTGTTGTGGTAACTGGGTGAAATAAAATCAAAGTAGACAAGGAGCACAACCCAGGGATGTGCAGGGTTGAATAAAAATCCTGAGATGCAAATTCAAATGAAATTTGAAAACTAAGAGCTGGACATAAATAATAGAAGAAGGGGGGTCACTGGACTGAACCAAAAAATCTCAGGTGATTTTGTAATTTTCTCTATGGCTTCAACTTCTAGAGGAAATTAAAAGGCCATAGAATGAAAAAAAAATGCTCCACTTTTTAATCTCAGCTCTGTCAGGGACAAATGACATCTCAATAATCAGGGGAGTTCCCACTCCGCCCCAGCTGTCCAAGCACTAGTGGGTCAAGTGTCCTTTGGTTAAACAAAAAGTCCATTTGAGTCTGTTTTTTCCTACTACAGCATTCCATCATGCCCTCTGTTTCCATTTTACCTCTAAAGCCAGAAGATCTAAAGCCATTGGTTCTAAATCCTTTTTCTTCTGCATGAGAAAGGAAGGGTCCCATGGTGAGCAGCTCCCTTGGGACTGGACTCAGAAAGCTTTCTCTTCAGCAGCCAAGACTCCAAAAGCTGGGGCTTTGTGCAAAGAAAGACTTCTTGGCTGACTGAGATACTAAAGAAGTAATACGACCTTGGCTATGATCTTTTAAACTAATCTGTGATTTTCATGTCTTTTTGCCTTCAAGAATTCAAATTTGAGCTGTCTTAAACAGTCCTGTTCTTCAAAAAGTAGTTATTGCTGAGTTTTCAAAAGCAGACTCTTTTCCAGTTTCAGGTTGAGTCCCCTAAAGGAGGGATCTGCAGACCTTTGACTTTCTTCACAATCTTAGCCAAACCTGAGTTTTATTAGTATAATATGGGAAGAAAAAAAGAGTCAGTACTTAACACTCTGGCAAGGTTGCAATTGATTTCACAGAGGGGAGGGAAGCAAAAGGAGGTGTAGGAAGGCCCAGCAGGTGGGTCACTGCTCCATCCACCAGCCTCCTGTTTCCTGGAAGCCAGAGCCAGTAGCATTTACAGTAAAACTGATTGTTGAAAGTTGTATCATTATTCCCAGATTTCTCCAGTGCTGCTAATCTCAGTTAATTATATTGGAAATCCCTTGCATTATGACCATGTAATTCATAATGTGCCAGTAGAAGTCATGGTTCATAATAATCACATAATGGGCAAGGACTTAGACATAATCAGATTTTAGTTACCCTGTCGTGTTTCCATAATGCTGCTATAAACCCAACATAATCACAAAAAAGCACCAGTTATTTAAACATTTTTATCAGATTGATGTACAGTATCTTTCTCTCTCTCTGTCTTTTTTAAACAATGTAAGATAACAAAAATGGGATTACAGTTGCTGGGAACAGACTACGATAAACTGTTTGCTTGTGTGCAGAATGAAATTTAATAATGGCATCAGTGTCTCAATTTTTAGCAATGTTAAACCTGTTAAACAGTAGCATTCTGCAGCCAAAGGCTGCTTTCAAAGAGGCAGCATTAGAGCATTATGAAAACGATATCTCCAAGAGCTCAGCTGTCTTATAAACCCTGAAAGATGCCCTATATCCTCACAATTAACCTGGCTGCTAACATTTACTGTGACGATGAGGGCTTGACTTTTTCCACAACACATGATGCAAAAAACCCTTAGTAGCAGTAAAGATTTTAAAGGCCAATGTCTGCTTCTCAAATAAAACAGAAAAAGAAAAAAAAAAAGAAATGCCACTTTCTACTTTACAGGAATACTACTGGTGAAAAGAATAGAAAACTTGCAAGCTGGACTCTCTGGACTGTAATGTTTCATCTCCACTCTGACCCCAATCACTTCAGCTCCACACTTGACATCCTAAAGAAGGCTCCAACTACACTCATTTCAGCAATGAACTGCCAAACTTAATTCAGAAGAGTTTGTGAAGCATTAGAGGTTTTCAGTTGACAAGCAAATATCCTATTCCTATTTTTTCTACAGCACTGAAGGCACTTTATTTTAAAGCAATAAATATTGTAGCAGTGAGTGAGTAAGATCAGAGAGGGTCGCCCTTTTTAGGTGGGGTTTTTTTATCCCTACATTCAGAAATGAGCTGTGATGGGGACAAAAATACTTGACACTTCAGAAGACAGAAGGACTTGTCTCCTCCTAAGAGGAAATGAAAAGGGGGTGAAAGAATAACTTGAAATTATAGAATTCCTGCCTGGGATTGTGGACAGTGTGATTGAGAAATCACAGAATTGGAGGGCCAGAGCTTGTCAGGAGTCTCTTAATCCAACTGTACTCAGAAGACACTTCTGTACTCTATATCTAAAAATCTCCAGTGAGACAAACTCTTTATCTGTTTCTGCAAGCTGATAGAAAGTTCTGTCACATCTTCCATGATGCAAAATAGCCCATAATGGTTTTTTGTATCTTTACCTGACATGAAGGGCAATTAGTCACCTTATTCTCTCTGAAACTTCTTAGCAGATCTCTTTTCAGTCTTCCCCAAAATAAGTATATTCAATCCTCTTAGTATTTCCTCCCAGGCCACGTTTTCTAAACCTCTGTATTTTCGTTGTTTTACTTGCATTGTCTCCACTTGGCCTCTTTGTTCAGATACAGACAAATTGGAGTAAGTGCAGAGAAAACCAGCAAAGTTAAGCTGCAGGACTGGAACTGTGGTTGTTTTGCCCGTTGCTTTTTGAAGTGACAAAACAAAAACTCCTCTGCATTTTGCAGGGGTGAAGAGTCACACAGTATGTAACAAGCTCAAAGGTTAGGAAATTCAAAGTTACAGTTTCTGGTGCAAAATGTATCCAGGCTTTTTAAGGAATTTGAGGCCTTAGTCTGACCTTGTAACATTTTGAGGTAGAGAGTCTGATTAAGAAAGGTGTGTGCATAGCATTAAATTTGGATACTCTTCCTAAAGTTAGTGCTACCTTACATATTGCAAATATCGTACGTTTCTCGGTGCTTCTTTAAGTCAAAATGTCTTTTCTACATCCATCTATACACTCATGGCATAATCTTTAGATCATGTTGTTTTACAGACATTGAAATAACAGTCAGTTCTGAACATCTAGCACTGAATTTATTGTATTGGGGGAAAAAAAGATAAAGGAAATTTATTGGAAAGGAAAATAAAACTGCTTGCTTCATTTAGAGATTTTATATGTTGGACAGCATGTTGCTGATTATCGCTGACATCAGGAAGGCAGAGTTATCAGGAGAAGAATTGGTGAATTCTCACTATTTCTGCACTATTTAGCTACCATTAAATTAATCAGGAGGGACTTAGTCAGCTTCATTATTGTTGGCCTGGGAGAGGAAAAAATAATGCTCCCTTGGAGAACTCTCACCATTAGGGCTAAAGAATTAAGTACTTGCTGTTGCTAGTGAGGAAAATAGCTGCAGAAATTGGGGCATAGTCTTCACTCTTGTATAACACAGAGTGTTATATATACACTACTTTGAGAAACACTGCAAATTTTCCAAAATTTTTGGCATCCATCTGTTAGAGAAATAGAACTTGAACATCTGGACTGGGATATGAAGGGTATGAGAAATCACTCTTTAGCTTCAAACCTCAGTGGAAACCATATCATAAATGTATATCTGTAAGATCTCGAGTCAATTATTAACAGCTTAGCTACAAAATAACATTAAATCTTTATGAGGATCAAAAGATCTTGTCGCACCCTAATCTCCAAAAAAACTTCAGAATCTCCACCCTGTTTAAAACCTGCCCAAATTTATATTGCAGACCCTGTCGTCCTGCAAACAATCCTCCTCCCTGCTTTAAAGATGAATGAGAAAGGTTCCTGCCCGCTGTGCACAGGAAGGACCCCACAGCGTCTCTGCAGGAAGTGCATCCCTCGCGTGAGGGAAAGCAACGTGTGATGAATTCACCAGGGTGCTGTTGTGGTGCTTTCCACGAGCTGGAATATCTCCCTTTTTCACAGATGGCTATTTACAGGCACTGCTCCTATGGCAGGGAGATCAACATTAGTGCCATCTCTTTGGTGCACCCTGAGTGCTCAGATTAACCTTTCCCGTGGCTCATTGCCTCGTGAGTCACTGCTGCCAGGGAAGGCTTGGGCAAGACCACATGCCCTCTGCCAGGCAACAATATCTGCAAAAAGCTTCTACTTTGAGAGTGGCTGTGGCACCAGTGCCTTGTGGAACATCACTGCACACCCAAACAGGGTGAGGGAGTGTGGTCCAACCAAGCCTGCCATCAATTTATTAACACAAGAAACAAAAAATTAGTATTTCCCTTATAAATACCTACATGAATAGTTTATCTGAAGTGGGCCATCCACTGGGTAGGGCACAACAGAAAAACACAGACAGCTTTCTTGGCAACAATGCTGCAAGGGCAGTCCTGGGAGGGTTGTAGGATTTGGATCTTTGGATGTGCTCCCTCTTGTAACCATTGGATCACTGTGAGCTGTGACAGAAAGACCAGGGCACAGCCACATTTCTTCCCACCATTCTTGTCTCTTCTTGCCTCTTTCTGCAGGTGGGTTCTGGGGTCCAAGAAGCCATCAATATATAACAATCTGTAATCTTTTTGTTTTGCAGCACATAGACTGAAATTCCTCATTATCTGCTGGAAATAAAAGGGTAGAAGGTGGGACTTCATAGAGTTTTCCTCTCTCACCTAAACTAGTGAGGACTAGCAAGGACTAGACACAGTCTAACACCATGAAAGTCATCAAGGGAGAGCATGTCAAAGGCATATTTATTTTGAGAATCAACTTCCTGGAGCTAAAAATCAGATTCAGAAATTATCTTATCATGAGCACAGGTCCTCTAGAAAATTCGTGGGAGGACACCAGGTCTTAGACAGAGAACATCAAAGATGACCACCACTGATCCCTGCAAAACCTGAGTGGGAAATGCTGACTTCACTCTCTAGAAATATTCTTTAAACCTCTAATAACAAAGCAGTTTCCTAAATACAGCCTACTCATTTAAGTAGCTTTAAAAAAAAAAAAAAAAAAATCAGCAGTTTTTCTTTCCCTGTAGTCCCATCACTATATTTTTAGGCTGCAAAGCCTAGAAATTGATTTTTTTTTTCCCCACAGATACTTATTGTCTTTTATGGCTGCAAAAGATTTTAGACCAGGAATGTGAAGCTTACAGATGGCTCATATCTGGCTTGTGCCATAGATAAAGTGGGAATCTGCTATAATGATCCATTTGGACGTGCTCCCATCTTCTGATCACTGAATTTGAATCTATTCATCTTCTAGACATTTCCAGCATGCCCATCACCATGAAATAAAGCTGAGGAACTGCATGGCTATTTGTCTATAAGGATTTGTGCCCCTGTTCTTCTTGCCTGAACTGCTGTTACATATATGGCTTATAAAGGGCTTTATTTCTCATAGGAATACTACATGTTGACCATAAAACAATGTACTTCATCAGTCATGTGTGTGCACAAGAGCAAAATCTCTACTCCAGAAAGGACAGGCCATATTTTTCAATAATTTTGGTGCCAAAGCAGATCAGTCAATTTCTAATTAACTCTAATTGGCTTCCTCACATGCTTTTAAATTATTTACCTGGAGGTGACAGGTGCTCAAGAACACCAAATATTTTCTCCATATTTTGTAAATGTTAAGCAGTATATCTGATTAAAAATAATCACCAACCACTTGTCACAACCAAAAGCCTCATTGACCTAAACAGATGCCAAGCACGTGTTTTGCAGTCACTGAGAAATGGAACCAAGGGCCATGGAGCAAATTCCTCAGTGGGTAACACTGAAGAAAAAAAAAAAATATATATATAAGAGGAAAAATATATTTGGGACTGACTTGGGGGAGGCATTAACCCATCCTGAAAGACAGGGGCTCAGAGTTTTTCACAACATTCATGATCCAGCACAGCTCAAGGCATGTCATTCCTGTCTTGACCCACAAAGGGCTTCTCTCCAAGCTACAAAGCTTCAGGCACCTGAACCCACAGCTCCTGCATTTATTGTAGGCAGTGTGATACCCAAGGACAGATAAGCACAAAGGTGTGATGCTACCTCACCCCTCTCAGTGTAAAGTAGAACTCAGAGCTCATCTTAAAATGGTTTCATTTCTGTTCAGGGCCCTAAGAAATTGGAGGTATTTATCGTCCCAGCTGCCATCTCTCCTGAAAGGAACTGTACAAGAAGAGGGAGGGCAGAGCAGTTCATGTTTAATTTGTGGCTCTGGACACTATGGCCAGAGCCTACACAGAACAAAAATTCAATAGACAGCCAGCTTAATATGTAGCCACAAAATTAGGCAAGTTGAGAGAGGGGTCCAACACCAAAAGCGGCTAATGCAAGGAAGCAGCAGCCAGAAAAGGTGTGCTGTTAAAGTATTTTTCATCTGAAATGTCTTTAAATCATACCTCTGCATACCTGCACAGTCTGCAGAGGAGAGACAGAGACGCAGGCTGAAGTGGGCACCAAATTGGAAAGTGTTCATGGACTGATTTGAGAGTAACTTCATCCATGAGGACAGTTTAGAGAAAATGTGTTATTAAAGTACTTTATTTCCATTTAGAGACTCACACAGGCATACACAGACAGTAGGTGGTGACAGCTGCTACCAGAACCATTTGTTATCTTACTTCTGTTCAGCTTTTGACAGTGTAAAATGAATATAAATGCTGAAAAGCCTTACAGAGGTGAACCAAACAATAAAAAGTAGGGGCGGGGGAGGGGGGGAAGGAATGAATTCTGGATACGTTACTTTAGGAAAGAGCTTTATTTCTGTTTATTCCTGAGGCATGGATGTGTGCTGTGTTTCTAATGCTGACTATGTTGTTGAAAGGATTCTTGGTAGAGTTCACCAAATCCACCCCATCCTGAGGTGGTGAGAGCTGGCCTTGCAGCAAACTTTATTATCATACCCAGAAACAGCATGAAAGTAAGGCTTCAGCAAATTATTGCTTTCCCCTAATAATCTATCCATCAAAATGGAGTGAACATTTTGCATAGTTTGCCTTAATAAAAGTGCTGGTGAGATTTCTCTGTGCTTGGACTTAGCAGTAGCAAATCTCTTGGCATCAAAGGGATTAAATTAGTTGGCCTGAAATTATATTGCTTTTTCCAAGCAATCATGACAGCTCTCAGAATCTTGCCACAATATAGTCACATCACACCAGCTGACAGTTCCCTCCAAAAAAAAAAAAGAAAAAACCCATATTCATTTTGGTCAGCTCCTCCTGTGAACACTATCAACAGACTGATGCTCCTCTTTCAGAGTCCAACAGGTTTTCTGAACTACACCCTTATCAAGAGGAGGTCCTGCTATCAGTTTGGACTTTTATCTGATTGCTTGGTTCTCACATGGAATGTTTATAGCATCCTCTCTTTGGTTTGATTTTGGATGGACTCGCAGAGGAGGACAGACAAATGTGGTGTTACAAAGGCAATCTACAAAGGAGATTTTGGTGTGTTGTACAGAATATAAAACTCCTCAGAAATTATTGTAGTGCAACAATTGCACTAGATATGTTTCATTAGAGCTTTGGGTTGAGTTTTGGTTTGTTGGTTTGTTTTTTTTTTAATTCTATGACTAGTCCTCTAACCCTGACAGTACTGAGATAAGAGGAATACCCCATAAAACAGGGGTTGGTAATGAGAGGCACAGACCTATAGCAGAGCACACAGATTAAGCTGAAGTCAAACAGATATTTTCCTAAAATCTTTGCTCCTGATTCAATGCTTGTAAAGCAAGTTATTTACTATACAAGACCCCTAAGTTTGCATGGCAGGGAGGGAAAACCTTTGCCTGAAGTAGGGCCAATAAACAGGAATGACTTAGGCTTGGGAGTGCTGCAGGGAACATCGTTAGCTCCTGTAGGAGGGAAAGATTCACGTCAAGTTTATTTTTATAAAGGAGCATCCACCTAGAAATGAGCACAAACTGAAATGTTATATCCTCTGAATTTGGTGGGCACTTAAAATCTCTTTTTTGCAGAGAGTATTTGATTCCAAAAAAGTCCAAAAAGGTGACAGATATGCAAAACCTGTGAGCCTTTGGGGAGCATACAATTTGGTTTGCAACTTGTCTATCATTCTACCCCACTCGGTCACCAAATCCTTTCCATGTACCTCTGGTTCCTGCACAAAGGCTGGTTGTAGATGAAGAGGAAATTAAGCCTAGATATAGACAGGACTAAAACCCAATGGACACATGGGCAGAGCAGACTCAAACCTACCCCACCAGATCCACGGTGTGGGCAAGCAGCCTGTTCAACTCATCTGCTAAAGTCAATACTCACCAGATCCGCGGTTTTCTGGAAAGCAGTGGCTTTCTGAATAGAAATAGGCATCATTTCTCATAACTTAGCATATCTGAGGTATAGTTGGCTCACAGCCAGTACTGTCTAACCAATAACACACTCAAGACAGCAAATGTGCCCTGCACACACATTATTATTACAAAATTCAGTTCTAGGTCTGCACAGAGCAGCTAATACGCCAAAAATATCATACGTATATATTATTTGAATTATCCATTGCAGAGCACACTGCAGAAAAGCCAGTAAATTTAGTTCCTCTTACCTGCCATCTGCATTCATTTTTAGTAGTGAATTATATGTTTTCAATATGTTTTCTTGAGAGTTATTTACACAAATCTCATTAAGAATAAAGACAGGGGGTTTATATACAATTCCTGATCTACTGACTGAAATTGCATAGCAAGGTGTCAGTATGACTTTGAATAGAAGCTGGAAAGCTATGCTGAATGAAACCATATCACCGAGAGAAAATCCTCACGCTTTTTATTCTCCATACTGACTTTTTTTCTTCCCTCTCTCCACCGAAACAAAACCGCCTTTAACTGGTTCTTTGTTATGCTTCTTTCCTGCAGTATTTTTGATAGTGCCCAATAGCTGTAAGGGCTGCATTACACTTCAATATACAAAAAGCACTTTGTTTCCAGCCCTGTGTGAAGCTTGCTATCAGGTTCTGGAAGTGATTTTCAGAAGTAGCCTTCCTTAGCAGACATTTTCTGGGATGCAGTCAGTGTTCAACTTGCCAGGTGCCTGATGTGCGATGCAGTGACGTTACCAGGCTGATTGTTTGGATGGTTCTGAAGTGAAGGCATCTGGTTAGGACTGTTGGCTAGTCAGAAGAAAAGGCACTAATTAAGTATTTCTTGCCTTTTCAGGTTTGTCCCTCTGATTAACCACTTTAAAAATCACTCCAGAGAAAACCACACAGTTATCTTTAAAACAGAGAGGCATGATTAAACATTCCTCTGCTAACAAAAGAGATAATAAAGAAAAAGGAAAGCAATCATCTCCAGCAAGATTAGCAGGTTATTGCTGTATTCAAACTAGCTCTTAACCCTTTCAGCCTGGCAAGGGAAAACCTGAGCGAGCTCATGGCAGTTGGCAAAAAATGTCATTGCCACACACCATTTGACCAAATTTACTTGTTTTCCCAAGCTAAATTTACTATCAAAATGTATCTATATCCACACCCGTGGATGGATAACTATTGGCACCTTCTTTAAGGCAAATCATAATCCCAAATTTAACACACACCAAGCCTGTAGCAATGATCAGCTGTTACCATTGTCAGTTGCTGACATTTGAACCTTTCTCCTTGTTCTCAGTGAAAACAAGTCCAACCTGTCAAGATCCAGATCGCCAGAGATCTTATTTTATTCTTCTGAATTACACACATGACAACCAGGAGTTACTTTAATGATCAGCATTTCCACTGGTCTTTTACCAAAGCCACAGTGGGTTTGAGATCTCTTTTCTTCTCTTTCTTATTCACTAATGCCTATGAGATCTTTACTCATAAAATTTCCTTGGTTACTGCCAAAATTAAAGCCTTAATACCACAAGATGATCTATTCTGAGGCCACAGTGTCACAACCTTATTCTGTGACCTCTGAAAAACTGCTTCATCACAAGCCTTTGTACAACTGTGGTTTCAGCAATATGTATTTTATGGCAAGAGATACTTCCTTTATCAGTGGAAGTTTAATATAATTAGTGTCAGTTCACCACTTACACAAAAATTTCAGGTAGTAATTTCATTCCTTACACTTCATTTATATACTAACTCTTTGAATGGTCTTCTAAATATTCTGCAGCAGCCTTCTAAAGGATGCATGTACACAGGACCTGCACAGTGACCTCCAGCTGTAACAAGGCTCTCTTTATAAAATTAATTTCTGGAAAAATATTCCTATCTACTGCATGGGGTATTCTCAAGTAGACCAAGTCTGAAAGTAAAAGATTATGTTAGGTTTGCTAGCTGTGCTATATAAGGGCATAAAAAGGCACATTTCAGGTTTTTAACCCCAGATTGGCTGTAAAGCTTCAAATGTTTAGATTGCTTGCTTGAATTCCATAGACTCTATAAGCTTTAAGCTTCTGACAAGATTTTTTTTTTAAGACCAAAAGTCTTAAATAAGATGCATCTCCTAATTTCCCAGTTTGGAATGATAATAAAATTCTTAACATAACTGGGAAAAGAAACCCTCAATAGTACAAAATGGAGCTGCCCCTCCAAGCCCATCTCTACATTTGCCTATCCTTGTGACAAGACCTTCAGGTATTCAGAGGAGTGTGATGGAGATGTTTTCACCTGTGATTTAAAGCACTCCAAACCACCAACTGTCCTTTTTATCTTCAGGGTTCATGCTATTGGACAGCAGAGTGAGCAAGATAAAAGAAGGTCAGTTCTCTTGGGTGAAATGTGGAAACTGCAAACAAATCTCCTCCCTGCTCATTATGTCTGTACATGGCACAGCCTTTATTCTTCCCTTGCTCAGAGCAGCAGGGTTTCCCAAAGTTACAGTAATCTGCAGCTACAGAGGCTCCTTTGGATCCCCAGGAAATTTCCTATTTCGTATTCCCCTTTGCAACTCAGGTTTGAGTGTTTCTACAATTCTTCTCCACATCCCCACCTGTACTGACAGTCCCAGCTCAGTCTCCTTCCTGTCTAATTCCTCCCTGGGAACTTCTCCAAATTAACTTTTTCATGTGCTTTCTGGCACTGTCTTTTCCTTTACCCCCAAAAAAAAATGTTCAGTCAGACTCAATATTCAGTGTCAGATAGGAAAATGCCAGGGAACAGTCCTTTTCCTGCAGCGTAGCCAAGTCCTTTTATCAGAAAGGCCGGGAAAATACAGTAAAGGGTGGTGAAACACACACAAAAGGCATCATCTCCATCAGGCCTTGGAAAACGATGAGGTGGCTTTCAGGCTGCATGGAGGCAGTTCACTCAACAGAAACCTTTAGCAGTGCTGTCTGTAGTGCTACCAAAATGTCCTTACAGCAGTGAGAAGACTGAATTGTGCATCTCACTAATACCAGGCACTAGGGCTAGTTTGTACATTCATAACATTTCTGATTTGTACAGAAGGAACCACTTCTGCAAAATTAAGTTGAATCCTACGTCTGGTGCATGTTGCTGTTATTTGTATGGAATTCATCTGCATTAATGCACTGTGGAAATGCTGCACAGAAACCAGGAGAAAGATTGGAGCATAAAAAGTATGCAGCTTAGATGATCCCAAACACAGGCACATCCCTTTAAAATATGACTCTGATTTTGTGAGATTAAAGATTGAGTTATTATTAGTTTCTTTGAACTCTTACTCTGAGATGTCTTAGAGGAGACCTGACAGAACCCAATCTTCACTACATTTAAACATATTTTCTGAATCCTTATCTGTTCAGACACGATTTAGAGAGACTCATGTCTTGGTTTTTGTCACAGATAACTGAGGGGTTATACAGGTCTAAACATAACTCTCCATATCAGCACTAAGACTCAAGGAAATTCTGAATCACAGCAGTTTATACTGAAGGGATCCCTAAATGATTCTTTTCTTCTCACAATCATTCAGGAACTTGAAAGTCCAGGGAGTAGCCTCAAATCTCTCATTCCCATAAATTTAACAGAGGTCACAGCATAGCCAATTCAGCTGAAAAGTGTTATTACAGAAAAACTTGATGATACTTTTATGTTCACTGATGTGAACATAATTCTCTGGGTCTTTTAGCTACATATAGCCTGGCTTATCCACAGAGACACTTCAGCAGATATATATGGTACCATGAGCAAAGTTAAAAGCGATGAATACTCTGATTTATAACTTTTACTGATAACAAGATGATAGAAAATCTTAAAAGTATGGGTGTTATTATATACACTCTGTAACTTTTCTCAGCAGAGAAGGAATGGGAAAGAAAACAATATTTCTCACACCTGAACTGGGAGGACACTCCCTTGAATGATCCTTGTTGCCTGTAAAGAATTGAGCTGATCCCTCTAACCAATGGACAAAAATGTGAAAGACAGGGTTAGCTCTGTAGGTGCTAGGTGTGGATGAGAATCCATAATCCTTCTTGGGTTTAGGGAATACACACAGGGAGAAAGGTGCATATACAGAAGAGCTTTTTCTTGACACATTGAATCATCTAAAGTGATCTCAACCTACTGAGTTGACATTGCACCTGCTAAAGATCAACCACTGGATTGTTACTACATCAGCACAAGAGAGTGATCATTATAACTAACCTCCTTAGGGATGAAGACCAAGACAAAGAGGCCAGATGCTCCTCCTTCCTTTTTAACGCTGTGGTGACTGGCAAAACAGACTCTAGTCCCTTGGTAACATCCCACTTAAAGCAGAAGCTGCCTTCATCCACTTCAGCCTCCAGCTGCATGTCAGCAGGTCCCCAGCACTGTGATCCACGAGTTTAAACACATAGCCTAGAAAAATATTACTTTGTTAATCTTCATTAGAAATCTACTTTTAAAGCTGATTTGCAGTGAAGTCACTTAGTCGGATGAAATCATTGCTCACTAAACAATTCTGTTAGGGATGTTTATCCAAGCTAAGGGTGTTCAATGGCATTTTCATTAGTAGCACTATATGGTTATTGTCCTTAAAGACAGGACTCTTAGACTTTATCTATTGGCTCTGAGCTGAATTTTCTTAACTGAATGTTAATTCTACTGCTTTCTGGCATTACAAAATCAAGGTTGCCTGTAGATCCATGAAACAAAGATTTGAGGACTGAAGGTGGTCCTGCCCACGATCACAGCTCTGCCAGTGCTGAGAGCTCTCTGAAATTTTAAGAAGTTGTGAGTTATCCAATTCTAGTGATGCACACTATTAAATAGAACATTATTTAATGAGAAAGTCACTAGCTGTGGTGAACAGCAGGTGACTTATCAGCCAGAAAAAGAGAAAACATGATATTTCTCTCTTCTAAGTTCTGTACAATTTAAGAAGCTAAAGATTCTTAATCTCATCCTTTTTACTTCCCACAGCACTTTTCTGGAAGGACAAGTCCTCTCATTGAATGAGGGAGGGAGTTTCTGCTTTCCTTGCCTTGTATCACTCTTTCCTTTCCTACCTGTGGGACAAAGCAAAGCCTAAGGCAGAGTTCACCACTGGCTTACTGAACTAAGTAAAATAGCTCTCAGACTTCTCCTTCAGCCTTGACCCAAAGACAGCCATGGATTTGGGGAGCCTGCAGTTGAGCCTTGTTTTTTTGAAAAAGGAAAGAAACTGTATCTTTCTTCAACAGGGCTTTTTAGTTTTCAGCTCATTCTCTGCTTTTCTGTCTATCCCTTCTGGGAAGATGATACCACATTTTGTATTATGTTCCAATACATTTGCACTGATTTCTGTAGTGCTAACATTAGCTAAAATGAGGGTATATTTTACTTTAGTTTTCTCCTTTTATCTGTTACAAAAATGTTTCTACCTAAAAACCCAGTTTATTACAACATTAGTAATTAGCGGTTTTGTTTCTTGTACGTCTTTGTACTAAAGGTATTGCTATAAACAATCCCTTGAATACATCTCCAAAATGTTTCCACTATTGCCAGTGATATTGAGGCAAAACTTCTAATATGTTACTTAAAAACTGGGAAAACCTGATGGTGTTCTGAATCATTCACATGAGTAAAAATAAATATTGATTCTATACATTGCTAAGGCTGAAATAAAAAATTAAGCCAACACTGTAAGTCCTGTGTAGAAGGAATCAGTCTAATAATGAGAAAAACAAGAATCGATAAAACACAACTCACACACGGCCCCGATGGTTAGACTGGACTAACTCTCCTAATTTCAGACATTCACAACAATAGCAATGTATGCATTTACTGCTCTGATAATGCAGAGAGTAAGGATAATGCAGGGAAGTCACATCCACAGTTCATGGCACCCTCAAGACTGAAGTTAGACAACTATAAACATCCTCACCCTTATATGACAGTAAGCATATTATGATCTCTTGGTCTTTTTCAAACCAGATTAAGTCAGGGATGGCTTCAAATTATTGCCATTGCATAATTCCTCATGGGCTCACTTGTGATCCACATCAAAGACCAGCACTACCAGCAATGCTTAAAGAAGCCAGAAACAAAACTTGCACACGGTGGAGATAAAATTCCCATTAGTTTCAGATGAGTTAGGATTTTGCTGGATTTGTGCTGCCTTTAATTAGCATTCAAGCACAATGATAGTTTGCTTTAAGTGTGTGCATGTCGTGCCAGCAACACTTCATTATTGAGGCCTCCGCTCATCTTTCCCCTGGTTGGAGATGTATTAAGATGGACACTGCAATTAGTGCAGGGTGAGGGTTTCTTAATGCAGTCATCTCAAATGAATGTAACTGCAGAAGAGTAGTTACAGCAAAAGAGGAGGCACATGCTCATGTCTAAAGCACGGGAGACAGTCGGTGTGGAAATACAATGCCATCATGCAGCAGCTTCACTCAGCTATGTAGACAGTGAGGGGATGTCGGAGAATCCTGACTCAAGGACAGGATCTTAAACTACCCTTCTTGCTCATTCCCACCCCTTTCCCAAGAATTTTTGGCCTGGAAAGCTGAGCCTACCTGGAGCCTACACACATTGTGGGTGTGAATCCTTCAGACCAGTTCCAAGTACCGTTCTGGGCAGTCAGCCCAGGAGTGGTTAGAGAACAACAAAAGCTTCAAAAAACACATGCCTCATGCAAATTAAAAACCAACCACGGTTTTTCATTGCTTCTCAAAGAAAAGAAAAATAAATATAGAAAGATTGACTGGACTCCCAGTTTGGGGGGAAATTCTAAGCATTGCTGGCTTATTCTAACTGTGATTTCCAAGGACACTAAAATACAAGAGCTATTTGGACATCAAAGTATGACTAGAACAGGAAATACTTTTTTTACATCATTTAATTTATCTTGATTTCAAAATAGTAAGATTTCTCGACTCCAGTGCTACAGAAACTAAAGCCTATTCAGACATGCTTTGGTTTCTATTATTTTAAAACAGAAACCATGACTTACAGATACCCCTGACATACACAGGAAATAAATGCAGTCTGACTGAGATCACTAGAAAATTGAAGGAGGGGGGGGGAAAAAAATCACTTTTTTTCCCTTATATATAATTCTTGTATATAATTATAACTATTTGTCCTTAACTCCTTTATTTACATAGCATAAAGAAAAGTGGCAATCAGTAATGCCTATTTTCAATAAAATTCATTTAAGAACTTGAAGAATGGGAATAAATCTACTGGCCACAGTTGGTTGGCCCATTGTAAAATGCAGGAGCTGGTACAATACTATACCAATAAAAATATTCTGAGACATAATTAACATAGACAAAACTTGAAATAGAATCAATAGTTACTTCTTTTTTTTAAAAGAAGAAATAAATTAGGCTGAGCTGTCCTACTAAAAATAGCCTCCTTCCATCAGTTAACTAGTGCATATAGAATTTTTATTCCCATTGAGTTTTTATGTCATCACATTGTAATGGTTTGCTGGTAATCCTTCGGCGTTAATCATGAATCCAAATTAAAATATTCATTTCTGCATTTATTTGCATTTACTGAACTATTCTTTCTTTAATTTCATGTAAATTTCACAGCTCCTGCATTCATTTCTGAAGCATTATTAGCCAAAAATCAGCTTTAATATTCTCACACATGGTTGTATCAAATACACAGAAGTGGGTTTTGCAAGGGAGAGATCTCACAAATATTAAACAACTAGAGAAAGAGAGAAAATAGAGGGAAAATTTCAGCAGCTCAGTTTTAAAGTGTTCAAGAATAGGCATCTGCAGGGGAAAAGCTTTCCCATCCTTACAAAAGGAAGGGGAGTACAATTTACATCCTCAAGGAGGAGCCAAGTCTGGGTCCTCCTGAAGAGTGGAAATTGTACTTGCCTCTGATTTCTTATTATTCAAGACTGTCTTTAGCATCATTGGCACAACTGAGGACACTGGCTGGGTTCAGATCGTTTGTCAGGCTGATACAAAAGATTTACCCTTTGTGATCAAACACCATTAAAACCACTTCTCATCTGTCACAACTCTGAACAAACATGCCATGGACTGACCTCACCAAGCAACATCTGCTGTAACCTACTTGACCAGCACTCTTCATCATAAGATAGCCATCAAATAATTCCTAACTTTCAGTCTGAAGCTGTAAAATGAATCACACAATATTTACATGCCCTGTGGTCCTTTTGGCCCAGGCATTATGGCATACCAGGGTTTAATGATCTTAATAACCCCATATGGCTTGCTGAGAAATTAGATTTTCCCTTTGGTTGCAGAAGGCAATTTTCAATTACAGCAGATGGCAAAACAGTGAAGGTCTGAGAAGTCAAGATCTGAGTAAGAAACCTCAGATTAGTACTTAGGCCTTATGTTGCTCAGCCTAATAATGTCAATGGTTGAATATTTGCCCCAAATGAAAACAATCTTGAAGCAGAGCATGGCATTCGAGCAGAGCAGTCCCCCAATTACACCGGCTCTTCAGAGGGCCAGGCCCAACTGAGACATCCATAAAGACACAATTGCATGTGGAAAAACAGTCTTTGGTGTATCACATACACAACTCATCAACTGTTAAGACTCAATTTTATTTGAAATTGGAGAGAGCCATGCTAGACTCCAAGACAACTGAAGATGCAGATCCTTCAAAATACAAGTAACTTTCTTGATGAGACTTTATATCCCCTTACAGTCTCTGTTTGTTTTGCTTTTTACCCTTCCAAGCAAGATAAAATAAATTTGTACTGAAAGCATGGGACTTTCTGTCTGCACATGCAAAAATAACACAGAACCTCTCTACTGGAAAGATGCTTTTTGCTGCTGCACTAACACTTCCTCAGCTGCTGTGGTCCTCATGGCACACAGGCTTTGGGAAATGACACACACGTGGCTTCATCCAGTTGTGATGCTGTACATAGGAAATGTGGAAGGGGTTCATGTCACCTACTCCACAGCAAGGGACAATAAGGGGTTTGGTTCATATCTGCCTCTTTTTGACCACTCCCTGCCCAGCTGTAGTGTGGCTGCTAGTGTCGTAGGACTCCTCTGGATACTGGTTCCTCAGCAGGGAAAAGAGTCTGCCCACTATAGGTGGTGGTCACATCTCTTCCCAACAGGATTGCGCTCATACCATAGGAAACCCATGACTGGTGGTGGGAGGTGCATTGGGAAGTGCCATCTGGAAGGATATTTGTGATCTGCCTCCTCCCAGAGTACCCCTGGACTTCATTCCCTGTCCCCCTTCCCTTGATCGGCGAATCGTGGATGTAAGGGTTGGGGGAAGGAAGAGGAACCTGACTTTGTGGCATATTTCTTCAATGTTATCTCTAAGTAATGCCTGAAAAATATGTACATGATAATAAGGACTGCTGCATGGAGCTATTCAAAATCTTTGGGGGTTAGCAAAGATCCTCCTGTGTCCTTGCAGACTCTGCTCCGCAGCAGGACCCGCTGCCAATTCTCTTCCTCCCAGAAAGGCAACGCATCGAGAATGCAATAAATCTGTAAAGCTCTTTCTGCTATGCCTTTTTATGTGTTCAGTGGAAGGCAGGGCTCTCTAATGCCTCTTGCACAATTCATAGGGAGACACAAGAAGTGGAAAATAGCACCTCTGTTAAGTAGTACACGATTGCTTTAGTGATGAGTTAACAGAGGGAATCTCTTATGGGGGCACAGTGGGGGGAAAATCTTAAACAGCTGAAAGATCACAGATTTACTTCTAAATCCTCTGCATTTTTCCCAGTGACCTTTCAAAGACTTACAAAAGGTTTAAGATAATTAATAATTATCAAGCTTTATGTAGTATCTGTCAGAAGAAAAGGCATCTCAAAAGACATCTCATCTTGGTTAGTGTGTTATAGACAGGATCAGCCAGGACTCCTCAACCCTGATTATTCAGAACTTTCACACTAAAAATTCAATATTCAGCTACTCCTTCATTCCCTAGCTACCTTATTTTGCACCTTTAAAATAGGACTACACTAAAGTAACCTGAGAATGGAATTCTAGTGAAATATTAAATAATCAAAAATAAATAATACAATGATGTGATGATACAGTGCAGTCACTGGGCATTAAAATGGAGGTAGAATAAAAGAAGAGCTCCAGAAGTGCACAAATTTTTAGGCTGAAATAGAAAAACAAGACACATAATGACTGATAGTTCTAATCTGTGGGAAGTCTGTAGTGCAATGTATGCTTTGCTCTAAACTACTCTCCTAATCTCTTTACCCCTTCAGAAAAGGGAATAAAGGGAAAGAGAAGAATTAGCAGCACCAAATTACTTCAAGAATTGTTAGGCATATTGCAATATACATAATAGATGAGATATTATTAATACAGAGCTATTCCATTGAGATGCTCTGGATAATACAAACCAGAATTACTCTTAAAAAATAATTCCTTCTCATGCAGCAATATTTCTACGTGCTTCAAATTTTTATTACTTTTTAAATGAGCATCGTTTTCTCTTGATTCTGATTCTCAGCTCTAAATAATATGTTATTTCCAAGTCAACAAATCAGTGACAATGTTCCTATTATACAGGCTGGGACTTCCTCCACTGAGGTCAAAGGCTACACTCCCCTTGATGCTATATTGCAAAAATATCTACCTACACATGTGGTGGGATCCTATTTTTAAAAAGGCCATGGAAGACATACATTTCCTTGTAGAAAAAAAAAATGTCTGGCAACACTGAATTGTTTTAGAGTTGAGACACATGACAGCAGTCCTAATGGCATCAGAAAATTCGGTGCTCCTGCTGGAAAGCTATTGGGTAATACATTGTGCAAACAAGACAGGGAATGCAGAGTATCTTCACTTGTGCTAATATGTATGGGGAGTTTTGAAACAAGATATTTCTAAATGTCTTTTTGTTCTGGACCAGAGAACATTCTCCTTTTTACCACCTTCACAGCTCAGGAATCGAGACCTGTATAGCACATTTATCTTATGCTTGCAATTCAAAGCAAATTGCTGCTGCAAAACCTTTTAGCATGGCAGTTATATTTCACTTTACTGACAGAGAAAAGGCGTTGTGTGAAACCTTTTTTGGGAACCCACACTTCCTCCCTTTCTGTCTGTTTAAATATGAAAACACCATGAGGTGGTTTATTCTGTGCACTGACAGTCCTTGCCTGTAGATGCCATAACTGCATTTATTTCTGATGGGTCATGCAAAAAAAAGTCCAACTGCACAAAGACAAGTCAAGCATCCTTCTTCAGTGTAAGAGGTTTTGGTCCACCTAGGTTTGGTAGAAACTCTTCTGTCTGTTTGGTTCAGTGATGATGACTCTATTAGCAAGGTTTCCTAATGATTTATCAGTTTACCAGGGAGACCCATTCTGGACTCTGCCACATTTGCCTTGATAAACACTATTCCATACAGCTATTCTTGTAGCTACATCTACTGAACAATCCTGCCCCTTTGTCCTCCAGTTTTTTCTCTATAATACAGATGTTATCTCATTTTGCATATGACTCCTTAAAAAAGAGTGGGCAGGGAAGGAATGAGTCCCCCTCCTTCAGAGACTGAAACACTCACACAGGGAAAAATGTCCCCAAGTACAGAGTAGGGTGGGCACGGTCACAACTGGGCATTTGGTGGCAAGAGAATGAAAATTCCCCATGGATCAATGGTTCTGAACCTCTCCAGCAATCAAGAGACTGAAACCAAGCTTATGAGAAAGGCTCTGCCTCCCTCACACATCTCTACAAGTGGGTCTACTCATCACAGACACCTTCTTCTCCCTTTAATTCTTAACACCCAATAGCATCCAAACCACCTCACTCTTGGTCTCTGGGGGATAGAGCTACTGCCTGCAAGTTCTCACAAGCCAATCAAATATTTCCACCAGCTTGTTCCATCGGGGAGGTTTTTCCCCCTCTTCAAGGTGCCATCCTTGCTAAACTCTCAAATAGAGAAAGAACGTTCACAGGCTTTTGTGTATTCAAGACACATCCCTCTTAATTCCCTACAACAGCACCAGGAAGAGTGGTTTAGAACACAAAGCTGGCTACAAGCAAATGTACCACCACAAGGTCCTCAAATAAAACTTAAATAACATCTTAACATCACTGCACATGCAAATTGCAGGAAAACATGATTGATTCCTGGCTACGATAGGGTTCAGGAGTCTGCCTGTCTGTGGCAGAGCTGAACTGTGAAGCCAGCTCTTGGGATCACAGAACAGAGCACAGCAGACTCAAACAGATGTAAGACTAGATCTACACCACAGATAATAAGCTGCCTGCCATACAGCTGAAACAAGGGAAAAAAAGAAAGTTGAGGCTCAGTGTAATTATACAGGATTTGTCAGGTTCATCCACAAGTATATTTGGGCTGGGTCACCAGCTGTACTGATTGACAGTGTTCACTGAAGATAAAAGCATTGTATTAGTCTAGAGCAACTGAACACGTGGCTCTGCTGATAGCTGGTTGACACATCACCTGCACTGATGTTTTCTTGAGTGCTGTGGTGAAGAGTAGCCCAAACACTGCATTTGTGCAGTCACTCAGCACCAGCCACACGTGGACATGCAGCACAGCACACACCCCTGCAGCTCTACATCTCCCTGCAGAGATACTGCTCTGGCATAGAGTGTTCACTTCTGATAAATCACCTAACTCCTCTCTAACATTCAATTATAACTGACTATTAAACCACACTGCATCTCAGGAAAGCATGGATAACTAGGAAGAAGAAAAAGTTGCTACTCTAATTAAAGAAAGAGCTGCACACACCTCTGCAAACCAGCTGGCTTTTACTCACAGCACGAGCAAGAAAAAGGAGTTTATCTGCTTTAGCATTGAAGTGTATTTTTTCACTTGTTCCACCTATAGAATCATCTCATTGACTTTCTCTTGGCCTGTAAAGGCCAAACACGAATGATGCAGTGGATTGTAGTAGAGGCACTTTTTCATGTCAGTCAGATTAGAGTTAAATCCCTGTTGCATTTAGGAAGGAATTTGATAGAGACTGTGCACTTTAGGGAAAAGGCTGGGTGATTTCCAGCTTACAGTTTTGATGTAGCAATCTGAGTTTCTTGCTACGCTTGTTCTCTTAACACTGAGCAGTAAGACTAAAAGGAAAACTTGGAGAGAAAACCATAGACTGAGAGCTCATCTTTGATTTGCATACTCCAGTTGCTGTGATGGAGAGAGAGCTGATGCCTTCCTCCCCTCACAGTCTGAAAAGAAGATAACAGGACAAACACTGTATTATTTTTAAGAGAAGATGTCAAGATGAAAAAATGAAAACGTCAAAAAAGAGGCTGATATACGGCATTACTTAAGGACTGTTTTGTTGAGAAAAACTGACCAAATGATTTACGAAAGGCTTTTAACAGGGCAGTCTTTGGAATACAGTGAAGATGAAAAATAAATGAAAATCTATTTCAAGTTTACTTTAGCCTAGTCATTTGACAGATGAGGGCAAAACCTGGCAAGAACACAAGTTTTAATCTTCAGATGTAGTGACTTTATTTGTAGTTTTGCCGATTAGAAGTTTTCTCTGTGCAAAATAAGAGCTTTTCAGAACATTTTCAGATGTTTTTCTGTTGAAACTACTTTATATATATATATATATGTGTGTATATATATATATGAAGCTCCCATGAAAGGCATGTGAGTAAAAAAGACCAAAGGTGCTTCTGCTCATGGTACAAAGCAGAAACAGAAATTGTCCCACTGTGTTGTAACCAGTGTGTCCACCACCTTCTTTCCTCCCCAGTTTTCCTTTCAAGCCTCACTCTTGAAACTCATCCCTCCTAATTAATTACTGGATTAACCAGCCTAGTATCAAGATGCTCATGGCTGGAGGTGGATCTTGGAGCATGGACTTGTTCTCAGTATGCCCAGCCTGGCACATTTCTGCCTGGCCAGATGGGTCCACCATCTGCTCCTATTTGAAGGAAAACTTCCTGGAATTAGGGTTTTCCACTTAACCTTTGTTTGTACAAGTCATTTGCTTCCTCTTTTCATTTTTTTTTCATTGCCTTTTCACCAAAATCACCTGAAACACATCAGAATCAGATTTAAAAGCCAAAGGGGCAACTCCTCACAGCTTTGGTGCACACCTGGCATTAAATGAGCTCGGCTCTGCACAAAGGCCTCTGAACTGGAGCTGCATGAGCACAAAAAAGGGCTACTTTAGGGCAAAGTAGGAATACAGCATGAATTATTTCTAGTGTATAGGAGAGTGCAGAAAAATCAAATGAAAAGCCAGGAGTCAAAGGTAGTCCTCTGCTGTTTGCTCAAGCTATTTAGGGCATGTTATAATAGTCTTCAGTATAGAATTTATAGATCGAGAGAAGCAGTTGATCTCTTTGAGAGTAGTGAAAAAAAAAAAAGAAAAAATGGAAAAATGGAGAGCTGATATCTAATTCTATGAAAATCTGCCACAGTTCTATATTTATTATAAGCCTATCCCAGCACATCCTGCTCAAAGTCTTACAGAAAATGTGTTGCTAACTACCAGGGAATCATTGATTTTTCAGGGTTTTTATCCCCTCACACTGCTATTGCTTAGCTGTGGTAGGAGCCATAAATTGGTGAGTAGGGTGAAAATAAAAATCAAGTTAAAAAAAATAAAATCAATATTCCTATTATCAACTGTTGACTACAGTTTACAGCAGCATTAACCCAATAATCTTTAAAACAGCCTGCAGAGTCACCAGTTGTCATCTACATAAAATATTACTGTTTTGGTCAAATCATTAAATGATTATACTATTTGATTGTTTGGTCATTTTGATTAGGTTAAATTAAGTTTTGGTGACCATCAGTATTGTCTAAACTTCTGATCTAAATTACATTTGGCCAAGAGCTGCACTGTTTGCTGTTGGCATTATCTTTTCATTGCTGCTAAGGGTGATTCAGTCCCTCATTAAGAGCAACTAATTTTTAACATCTTGTGCTCATTCTGACATTGTGTCTTAGTTCAGTATTTAGATGTGCCCCCAGTCACTGAGGTCCATGCTTCCTCCAGTAATGCCTGAAGTTATGAGATCATTTGTCACCGGTTTTACACACCCCCCTTCCCTTCTTCCCAGAGAGGTAGTTCCTGCAGAGTGATGTTTTCTCTCAGTGGACTTTTCTGAGTGGTTTTTTCAGGTGCTGGACTGTGAAAACACAGTTCTGAGATGCTTCCTAGTTCCTATACCTCCTTAGGACGGTCTTCAGCACAGCAGAATCTCCAGAGCACAGAGCAGTTCTGCTCATACAGAGTAAAGCTTTACTGTGCCAGAACAGAAATGTCCTTATTTATCTAATTACTTGCAAATGCAGATGTTACCATGCAGAGCTTCAGGCCTTCTTCTGTGTGCCTTGGAGAAAACCTGCAGAGCTAATTTGATTCACAGGTCTACAGCAGCTTGGAGATACTTTTAGGTTTTAACTTATTTTAAAAGCTCCTTCTGAGGTCTACTTTCATAAAATTCAGGAGTGCTGAACACATAGAGAAAAGACAGTATTTGGATTTCTAAAATGCACTAGATGATTCCAAAAATGGGAATTTATAGCCGAATGTGTTTACAGGTATATTTGTATCATAGTTCCAAGATGATGAATAAATTTTGATACATTATTTGGTTAGGAAAAGGATTAGCTCCATAATTATTAATATGTTGAAAGCATCAAGGCAGTAGTTTCTTATGCTAATATAATATTCAAAGCTCTCAAAGAGGAAACAAAAGCCAGTTTGCAAGTTTTCATTGTAATAGAATGTAGAGTTACTCTCTTTGTTGATGTCTTAAGCTATCATTAAATATGTTATAAAACACGTATGTAACAATAAATACCAAACTTTACATGCTAGAACATGGTCTGTGTAGTTTTTCTCCAAGCACTGGGAGAAGTGGTGCTGACCAGAGAAACCAGTCACTTACTGGAGATCTCCCAAATGGAACTAATCAGACGGAGCAGGAGCTGTCTCTCCTGCCTTCCCCTCACTCCCCTCAAAAGGCCACCCTGCCTGCCAATCTTACTGCGGAGCTTCTGCTATTTTTATCCTTTCATCTTTTTCTGATATTGACTTGAAATCTGTAACCTGTTACACCTGGAACTGCATCTGTTAAAGTTAAGGTCCAAGAAACATGCCAAGGTCCACCCACAGAGAACCCACCCCTTGTGCAGAAAGTATTTCAGAACCTTCCAAGTTAACATTAAATACATTCTGGATGAAGTTTCTCCATATAGATGGGTCAGACATCTGCAACTCATGTTAGCAGAGGAAGGGCAACACAAGAAGTTGCACTCTAGAAGTTTTGCTTATGTTATCTACAAGCTAGAGGCAATATAGGACATTACCACAGGAATTTTTTTTTCCTGGAGCAATACACAAAACCCTAATGAAATTGCATTTATGATATAACCTCAATAAAAATCTTAATAATGTTTGTCTATATATCACAGCTGTCGAGAGAGAGAGTCCATATTACATTTGAGACTTAATGTTGAGTTGCATAGAATAGATGCATACAGTATGTGTCTCAATCAAACTGTGACTATTAGTAGCTTTTAATGATTTAATAAATAAAAATTTAAACATGTCCCTCTCTCTTGTCTTTTAAAGGAGCATTATTCTGAACCCTACTTCTCTCCAGAATCACCTACAGCAAGCTGCTTGATTTTGGTGCTTACAGAGGTATTCTGAAGCTGCAAGGTACTGCTCTTGGCTCTCTACATCCCTTTCATTCCAGCTCTCAGTAATAAGAATATCATCTTGTACCCAGGCTTTTCAAAAATCAGTGGGAGCTTTGTGTTGGCTTTGTGTACATGATCTCACGTGCAGCATAGCTCCAATTCTCCCAGTTGTCTTGACATGAATAATCCCAATTACATCCCTGGTTGGGTTAGGTGAATGGCTGTAGGAACATTCAACTCCTTCTTGGGCACAGGGGTGAGCCCTAATCAGGTCCCTGGGCTGTGCTGGGGTAAAAGATCTGAGCACACAAGCACCTTTCACTCCCTGGTTTCCCAGTAACCCTGGGCAGAAGCTCAGATGTGCTCCAAATAGATGATGGGGGAGTGGGGAAAAAATAAAAAGGGATGAAAAATAAGCAAGATCTCAGGGTACACTGTGCTATGCTGCAAAATTTAGCCTGTGTGCAGCTGATGAGATTGCTGGTGTGAACGGGAACTGCTGGCAGGAGGAAAGCCTGCAAGAGGAAGCTCCACTTGTGTGCTTGCACTGATGCTGCCAAAAACTGAAAGTTTCACCATACAACAGAAGTTTTTAACCACTGAAACAAATGCCTGAGGAAATGCCATGGTGACTTGCTATGTATCACCATTACTACTAACATTAGACACTTACAAAGCACTGTTCAGCTGAAGAGCACAAGGTATATCACAAAATATTTCACAAATCATTAGGTAACTAATGGCAGAGCAGTCAGTGTGAATTAGGCAAGAGACTGAAAGGGGTCACTTTGCTCATCCTTTGAGATGGATGCTGGTGGTACAGCTATGAAGCTGTTAAAATAGCAGCAAAACACTTAGTACAGGGAATGGGAGAAGATTTTATCCAAGCAGAGAAGCAGAGTTGAAGAAAGGATTTGGGAAGGTGAACTTCAATTTTCTGTGCAGGACTTCTGCCAAAGACACCAAGACAAGCACTTTTTACACACTGAGATTATGTCAAAGTAATCTCCACTGGCTTTCACTCATTAGTACAGGCAGAAGAAATCAGCTACCCAAGCAAGGAAACCCTTCTTCTAAATTTCTTAAGAAATGTAATTTCAGATACACCTGAAATATTTTACTTGACTGTAAACCCTCAGAGAGAAATTGTCACCTACTGAATCATCATCAGGTGAGGTTCACTGCTCAGACAGATGCTTTAGACAGGTGTGGAATCCTTCCAAGAATACTTTCAAACCTCCAAATTCACCAGTGTCCCAACAGGTGAAATAACAGAAGGAGAAATTTTTTGAGTGTTGGGGAAGAAAGAGAGGTTTCCTTATAAGCCAGGTTGAAGATTTTTTAAAATAATAACAGTTATAAAAGGTTTTCTTCAAAATACACATTCAAAAACTGAGCTTTGTTAGGAAGTAAGATAAATAAATAGCCATATTTGAAAAGATGGTATAAACCAAGAAGGTGTTCATAAATATGATTTCAAAAATAAATACAGAACTGTGGTTGGTGTCACTGCGGATAATCAGTAGGTTTACTGCATCAGCAGGCAAGAGGGAATGCTGTCAGGCTTTTCCCTCACATTGAGTAGCTTTCAGGAAACTAGATGATTTTAAATGAGATTATGTCTTTTGCAAAGGAGAGGAACATTCCGACAGACTGACTCCAGAGTGGTTCCAAAAGCAGTGACTATAGCAGTGTTCAGAGTTTAGCCTAGTTTAACATAGTGTTATAGCAACTGTGCAGAACTGCTTCTGCAGATTGTGTTAAACTAAGCTTAGCATTACTTCTGTCATCTCTCTGGAGTCACTGGCCTTAGTCAAACCCCACTCATGGTGCAGAATGTACTCTGCTCATTACAGACAGCCCATGGCATTCAGATATTCCCTACACTTTCTGGAAATACAGACTTGGGGTTTGTTAGCATAAGCTATCATTTATTTATGGGATTTTTTTTTTTTAATGAGAACATTGTCATCTATTCCTTCTCCTGCTTTTAAGTATCCCTCACCTTCACACCCCTTCATGTAATTTTTAGGTTATTGCATAGTGCACAAAAAACACCCAGAGCAGTGTTTGGGTATGTGAAGAGGAGTGGCTGGTTGTGAGCAGCTCAGCTTGGCACAAACAGCATGGGTAATCACATTTAATTCAGCCTACCTATCAAGCTGAGAACCCCTGAGATTTTGTCTCTGAAGACACGCCAGACCAAATTCTTTGGTTCAGAGAAAGTCGTAGGTTAGAACAGGGTCAGCTGTAATTTAAGTGTCTCTCAAGTTCCTCTGTGTGCAATTTTCACTCACAGATCCCAGTACCAGGAGAATAAGCACAGGAAGGAGTCTAAATGCAGGGACGTCTGAATTCATGTAAGGAGTCTGATATCTGCATCTCTTCTGAATTTTGGCAGCTGCACAGCAGTTCCTCCAGGACAGCACTGTGATAGGATGCCACCACGTAGAGTGCAGCCTAAGGCCATTTGGCATTGTAAAGCAATCCCAGAAACACCACTGTGGGGTCACAGCATCTGCAAACAATGAATTCCAAAGTGCTGCAAACACTTTCACTGAAGCGTCAGTTAGTAAATATATTTCTCCTCTTTTGGTATCTCTGATGTTAGAAGACTGCTCTTGACAAGCACAGTAAAGATTTAAACCTCAACAGGGAGAAAACGCATTTGAGTTGAAAGACCATCTTGGCCCTTGAATAAATGGCCATAAACGTGTGGTACATAAATTTAGTCCGGAAGTTACCTGGAAGTTTTAGGCATTAGAAAGGCATTTAGCCTTAGGATCAGCCTCTAAGAGCAGCAACTGGAAGTGTCCTGCCAAAGGACACATTGCCACAGCTGATCAACAGATACCTTAATAACCAGAATGCTCAGGAAAGGGCCTTGGGCTCACTTCTGTCCCAAAATTGATAAAATGCTCTTGGAGAAGGCCAAGGAGAACTCAATCTTCCTGAAAATGTAAGGATACCATCCCTGGAGGTGTTCAAGAAATGACTTGGATGTGGTACTTAGTGCCATGGTCCAGTTGACTCGACGGTGATCAGTCAAAGGTTGGGCTCTCAGAGTTCTTTTCCAGCCTAAATGATTCTGTGATAGTGTGCCTGCTGCCTTGGGGAAAGATGAGATAAGGGACATGGACGTGCTAGCCACAGAAGAACCTCAGAAGTCCACCCTATCTGTAAGGACAGAACAGACACAGCACCCACTCATGCTCTCAAGGACAAGAGTTCTAGAAAAGGAACGTTCACCCAAGGGTGGGCATGAAAGCTCCTGGAGAGAGTTATCAGAACACACACATTCAGCCCCCAAGCCCATGGCCTGTGATCCCACAGCTGCCTGTTACACCTCTGCAGGAAAAGGTCTAACCAGATGAGCTATAAGGCACTAAAGTAATTTTTCTTCTTTACTCAAACAGTGCAGGCTATTGCTGACACTGAATAGCCTTGAAAGCGTAGTAAGGTGAAAATGTGTAACTTACATACAGCCACCTATTTCCTTTGAAACTGGAGGTTTAAACCTATAAGTACTGAAGGTATTTTGCCTCTTCTCATTAAGCAGTATAGCTCTCATCTCTCGGCTAATGAAAATAATGTGCTGATTTAACAGTGTCACTGTGTTCTGTGAAAAGCTTAAGATAGCTCTTTTATCACCAGCTAGAACACTAGTGACTTGAAATTAGTTGTATACATCTAGAGGAAAACAGACTGTCTGTCCCTCTGCCAGAACAAACAACTCATCTTCATCTGATTGCATAGAGTAGGGGTAAGCAATCCATAAGGAGGAAGAAGTTTTAGGATCTTAATAGCTGTGAGATGGCTGACTCAGCTTTTTGACATACCTATTAAAAAATGTAAATAATAATCTAGAAAATCTTGTCAGCTGAAAAGCAAAACAAGGTCTGCAAGCAGCAAACGTCATCCCTCCGTAAGCGTTCAGGTTTGTGTCCCATTTTAGTCAGGCTTGAAAAGGCAGTATGAGAAAACAAGGTGAATTATTTGTGTTAGTTTGTATGTCTAGGTTTGATCTATGAAGCATACAGTTGTCTTAAGGAAAGATGTGTAAATCTTTGGGGTTGGGATACCAGCTGCCTGCCTCCTGTCCACACCTGCCTCCCTGCTACCTGCCTTTGCATCCTGTCTGGGCTTCCTCTTGGGAAAAGTGGAAAGTTTATCTTCTGTCTCTATCCTAATTTTTTCATTTTTTCTAAACTGGAAAAAAAAAATTCTATTCTATTAGAAGGGGAAAAAAAAAAAATCTGTTGTCATAGTAACAGACCCTCCACCCCACCTGCAAACACAGGGCTCACCAACACAGAGAAGGAGCACTCCCACAGCTGGGGAGGGTTAATTTTACACCATTACTACAGGAGCTGCAAGGTCAGAGCCCATTGACCACCCCGGCACGGGGAATGCACAGAAGTGGTCCTTACACCCAATGCCTGGTGGACACAGGAGCCACGACTAGGAATGAAACAGGATTTGTTTTTCCCCACGTGTGAAAGGGATCCAAGAACTTCTGCTGGTTTGTGATCTCCATCCTCCCCAGAGGAGCACTTCACAAACTGGATCTAAGCAAGCAGTACTGGAGAGTGCTGGGATCAGTCAAAGCCCAAAGGAAAGTCCATGGGGTCTATTATTAATTTTGACACCAGCATATGATGCGAATCCGTGTCTAAAATTTACCGACCATTATCTCAGTGTCACACACATTATTCTTTATCGCCAGAGACTGTCCAAGTGTCAAACAGCAGCTTGCTCAGACTGGGTCACATCAGAGGCATCTTCAGTGCTAGTTTTAACACACCCCCTGCCAGAAGTAAATCTGAACATTGACAGCACAAAGTCTGTCCCTAACCCAAGGAGCGTGAGGCAGAAAGGGAAACAGGAGAGCAGAGCAAGCCCAGAACAAGCACGGACCATGTACTTCTGAATGATTCATTACATGTCTGTTAGTTCATCCCAGACATCCCATCCCTTCTCCAAACGGCTCCACTGTGAAGTCAGTGTTGGCACAGGTCCTCCTACCCCTCCTGGGATCTGTACAGCACACCCATCCTGGGTAGTGCTTGCTTTGCTGTCATGGAGAGCCCAAGGTCTCACTGGGCTTAGTGACCTGTTTTCTTGAGCATCTCCTGTCATTTTAAAAGGCTTGTCATTTCCCTCTGCATTGCTCAGCTCACGTTTGGAAGGCAATTTCTGTGTCCTTATGTGGCACTTGCCATTAAGTGAGAAACATTTGTTATCACTGCAGAGCAATCTCAGTATCATGAAGAAAGTTGGTACTCACATGCAACCATGGGACAGACAATAATAAATGTAATAAATGTATTCTAAATACAAGGGCCATCTTCCTTGCAGGGAACTCATTCCTGCTTTCTAGCAATGGACTCATGACCCTGAAACTTCAGCAAAGACAGCAAGTGCACCCCACCACCGACCTGAAAGGATTTAGCAAGACGTAAGTATTTTATAGCAGCTTCCCCGTGCATTTAAAACTCACTAATGAAATGTTCAAAAGGAAGTTTTAGTCAGTCCTCTGCAGGAATTAGCTGTATCAAGCTGTTATGCATATATAACAACATTTTGCCCCATTCTGGGGCCAGTTTACACATAGGTAAAAACAGACATAAGCCAGTTCAAATCTGCTCAGTATTCTGAAGTGCTCTTTCTCTTTCATCATGTCATGGTTTCCAAATGTCTCCATAACGCCAAAATAATGAAGGTGCATTTATTTAGGACATAGAAAGATATTTAAAAATCCACTGTTATTATTTTGTTCACTTTTCAAACAGGATAATTGTATTAAAATAACCACCTTCTATTTGTTTCAGTTGTAAACATCTCTTTCATTTTCTAATCTCAGAAGAAAATCAGGAAGGTCATCCAGAAGAGAGCAGCAGCTTATTTGGCATCTTATATCTTGGGCTCAGTACTATTGTGTTAGAGATCTCAAATACCCAGGTGTCTGCGTCAGAGTTGTTCTAAAGAGGAATATTAAAGTCCCTCTTAAGCTGAAAAAAGAGTTACACTTACCCTTTCCAAACAGTAGGTCTGCACAGGATTGACATCACAGTGCAGGAGCTGAGGCCCTCTATTACTACCACTTACTGCAGATCCAGGTGAACTCACTTGAAGTAAGGAGCAAAGGTAATTTTCAACCATTTATCAGCCTCTTGATCTTAGCAGCAATTAGGGCTGAATAACGTAGGAGAGTGAAAGTTACTCTAATGTGCATAGGCTGTGATTATTCCTGATGCTCTGCCATCTGCAGGGAAATCCTTCTCTCCCCTTCTGGGTTTCTCTCCTTTCTCTGCAGCTCAAGGGGAGCAGCCAAGGATTAAGGAGCTGACCTTGAGTCTTGCCCTCATGTATTTCCCAGCATTTACAACGGGACATTAATACACAAGTGTTGAGCAGCAGTGCTAATTTCTTGTCTTCTTTGGAAATGGAGCACTTTGGTGCAGTCCAGAAAATTCTGCGTGTTTCTGTATCCATACCATGGATTTTCTTGTCCCAGAGCTGCGTGGCTGCTGCTGAGCACTGGCTGTGGGTGTCAGCAGCCGTCACACACCAAAAGCTGCCTTTCACTCTGCTGGCACAAGTCCTGTGTGTGCCTGGAGATGGGCTGAGGGAGACGGTTCAGGATCTCTGCTCTGCTCTTCACTGGCACGTGTAGAAATATATCTTATTATTCTGCACCACCAAGTGGCCAGATTGAGCAGGGATTGCAGAGCGCCTCAGAATCCAGGCTCCCTGCATCACCCAGATGGGTTTGGTTGTGGTGTGGCAGCTCATACTGGCCCAAATTAGCCACTAAGAAAAAAAAAATAGACTAGAAAACCTTATATTTTGAAAGAAGGAAGGGTCACATTTTTTCTGATATCCTCTAAGTTGTCAGAATTGCTTCAGTTCTCATATCAGACAGAGCTCCTTGCTGGACTGCTCACCTGAAACTCAGGCATATTTTAAGTATTTCAAATGTAGTGGTGGATGGTTGTGTAAATATAAGGCAAATATTTCTGAGTATCAATGAAGTAGTTGAGTCAGAAGTAGGAAGAATGCACATATCTTTCCTCTTTACCATTAGTTATTAATCCCTCTCTCTTTAAAAACTGTAAAAAAAAATAAATATGGTATTTCATAAAGAATGTTGCATGGTTTAAATGGGAGCTTTTGCCCATTCTTTTGTACCTTATGTTTCTTGTGCACAGGAGGGTTCATAGTTGAACTCTCATGTAGTCACTCTCAAGGTACAGAGTGAGGTCTGTTGCTGATCAGCATTACTTGTCCAAAATCCCCACATAACAGCTGATTCCAATGCATAACATTACATATCACATTTAAAATACAATATTGATATTGTACCAGGGCAGGGAGTGGTCCCTCCTTCTGGTTTTGGGAATATCAGATAATGTATCAGGAGATTTCCTCTTTCACTGAGTTGGGTAATAATTTCATAAACAGTGTTTCCTTAAGTAATTTTTCACTTAAATCTTATTTCAGAGTGTCTCATGGGCTCATCAGTCTCTTACTGGAAACCTTTGTTACCTGGATTTCTGTGAGCCATATGGAGAGGTACTCATTGCAAATCAGGACTCCAGCTCAATGCTTTAAGCCTTCATGTATTTCAATGGGAGCCAGGCTTTTAGCCTGCCTAAACATTTCAATGAGCCCTTAGTTTTTGAATGTTTAGGTTCATAAACATATTTTGATGTCCAGCCCTGTAATCATATTCAGGCAGTGTCATTTCACCTTTGTTCCTGTGTTTGGAAATTCATAGTTCCCTGTTGTCCATGTCACTTTGGTTCTGTGCACTGAGCCTTGGAGGCCTTCGATGAAAAGTCTCTGACTTGAGCACATTTGGGGTTGGGCAAATGCCTTACACACAGAGCCTTAATCCTTGTGTTTCCTTTGAAAGTGGAAATTTTAAGGTCCCTTGTAAGTCATGAGGTCATGGTAGCAAGCATTGGTCCTGACCTATGTGTGTTCCCTGACAAGCAGGGAACTGAGAAGCAAACTTGGGATGGAGGCACTCAAAAAGCTCAGAGGGGTTTTATGTATGTGCCTCACCATTCCTGATGCACGGCAGTACAGGAGAAATGTGGCAGGGACAACAGCAGACCTTGAAAAACTAAGCAGGAATGCTGGAAATGTAAGTGTGCCTCTGATTATTTAAATAAGGACAAATTAAGAAGGAAGAAGAAACAGAAAAGGCATTTGTCTGGAGTGCAGCAATGCCTGGAGACTTCTGCCACGATCAGAGCGACATTGCGCTGTGCAGGCTGTGAAGGATTAGCAAAAGATTGAGCCAGGGGGACTCACACACCAACTCAGTAAATCAGTCAAATATGAAGGTCTGCATTTTACAGCCGATGCTGAGAAACAGAGAAGTGACTTGTGAGAGCATTGATTCCAGGTTTGTCCAGTGTTAACTTCCATCAAGGAGTGGGAGGTCACAGACTGGGTGTTGTGCTGTGCTGCTAGTGGGTTATGGATCCTGACTTCAGCAGGCTACATCCTGCAGTTGGGATGGCACTGAATGTTGTGGTGGTCTCTGTAGCAGTTGATGGTGTTTGACTGGTAGCTCCAGCAGTGACAGGGTTAAGGTTTAAGCTCAGGGTTAAGGACTCGACTGTTTTAATCTGTGAAATTACAGCAGTTGAGCGGGCAATGTAACTACAGGATCCCAAACTGTAAATGAGCACTTGTCTTTTGGCTCCAAAAAACAGAAGACTTCAGTGCTTGAGGTTTGCTATCAATCTAGATTGGAACTTCCTTTTGTTGAGGTGGCTGTGGGAGCATCCACTGCTCCTGTACACTGCACAGACCAGCTATTGCTATTGGTATGGAGCTGGAAGCTTTGCAGCAGATGAAAGGTACATAAAAACAGGACACATTCTTCAGTCTTCCTCAATATTGTGCCACACAATTATTTCCCTTTTGCACCTCAGGACACAGTGAAGGTCTTTCCTCAAAACCATCATCAGGTCAAGCAGGCAAAGCTGGATGCTTTGCTTACCTCCTCTGCTTCATCCACAGGATCCATATGTCATCCCTGAGATTAAACCCTGGCACCACTTGGAGTCAATGAGCAGTTTGCCAATTATTTTCCAGGCAATGAGGATTTCATCCTTTGTTCATCCTGTGCCGGCTGGGCTAACGATGTTCAATTAGAAACTGCTCTTTGTTCTAGTGCAGTCAAGAGGATTCTTGCCAATGATTTGAATGAGCATTAGATAAAGCTTACGGCTAAATCCAGTCCTTATGCAGAAATCCATGGGTCCTACTGAATTGCTTTTCTCCCAGTGAAATTAATGGGAGCTGTATGAGAACATCTAAGGGAAGATTTAGTTCCTGTTGTAACAATATGTTACCCCCTGATACTGGGCCTGCTTTGAAATGTTTATTGTTAAATCCATGAATTTTTGGTTATATCTCATTAAGAACATAATACTGCCTTGGAAAGTACATTCTGAAAGGGTATTACCACCGGATTGGGATTACTCTTTGTGAGACACTTTTAACTAGGGGGAAATTTCAAATTCAATTTACAGTAATGTCAAACCACAATTAATATATAGGCAATGATAAGGGGAACATACAGAAGTACACATTTGATAGCACTACATCAACAAATAAACTTTTGGTGCTGGTAATTAGGTACACAAGATTATTATATGTTTAATTGACTAAAGTGACAATTTGGAATTACATCTAGTCACATTTAATTGGATTTGGAATCTCTAGAGGAAAAGAAACAGAGAGCAGTGTACAGAGGCAGCCATAAAAGCAAACTGATTTTCTAAAGTCTGTTAAGACTCTGCATTAATATCCTCTGCACAATAGTTTTTTAATATCCTTCAGCCTAGAAAGAGTAATGCAATGATTGTCACAGACAGTGGGAGTACCAAAGTGTACTCCATTAGGTGACAAGACAGCTGATTGCTTTTTAGTTTGGGGTGGTTTTTAAGATACAGTTTAATGAAAGGTGAACTATGCCTGAGTTTGCCACAGATGAGTGATATTCCAAGACTGCCAAGCTAAAGGGTATTAAACACGCTGATGCTGTCCTAGAAGAAATGCACTTACAAAGAAGATATTTCACCCACAAATACGTTAAAGCCAAAAAAAAAAAAAAAGGCCAGTCTAAAATATTGTATACCAACCATTAAATATTTGCTGAGAGTAAAATACTAGAAAATTATAAAAGTGAAACATACAGTTGCTTGTGAGCAACGAGTGTAACTAGCTAAAAAAATTGTTTACTAATGCTTCTCGTAAAGCTGGACAAAGCTGGAGAGTTATGTGTAATCCCTTGGTAAAAACCTCATGTTGCACTCCTGTAGTATTACCCCCTTTAAATATTGCTATCTGCACCCCCTCATTTGTTCTGCTCTGGTGATCAGGAACCTCATGATTGCTGACTGCACGTTCCTCGTGACGGAGACGCCGTGGATGCAACAGGTGACCCCATCCCTCTGTATTGGAAGGTAAGAATTGATGGCCCAATGAGGAAGGAGGTGCCTATCTCACTATTAAGATCAAAATGAAGGATTACTGCTTAAAAGACTGCCGACAGAGGTAGCTCTTGGGCATATCAATCAACAGGACACAATACAGTACCACCGTATTTCTAATGAAGTAGGTTTCCTTGGACTAATTTTAAGGGCAAAATTCAAGGTTGTTAACCCTTGACTCATACTTCAATTTTATGGAGTGCTATAAAATTTAATTCTGGATACTCTCTAGTCCCCTAAGCTATTTTTTGTGATGTCTTCCTACCTTAGTGACACTTTCCTTTTGCAATTTTCATGGTACTAATCCTCTGACACCTTTCCAAACTCTTCAACCAGAAGGGGAGCAAAAAAATGGTTGTAAAAATGGTCTCTCAGGAACCTGCAGTGCTCTGTGAAAGATGAGTAGGCAAGACCCCACTCTACAAAGATTACTTATGTAGGGAGTAGACCATTGACTTTAATGAGACTTGTCTCTTGAGTGATACTTTTTTGAGATGGCTGTTCAGCCCCATCAGCACAAATTAAAGTTTAAGGGTACCCCTTCTGCTCTGAGGAGAGCTCTCTCACAATCTTGGAGGAGAATGGATGCTGGATCCTTTACTGGGAGAGGATCATTGCTACAGGAGCTTCTCACTGCCAGTGGAGACCCAGCCTTTACCTCTGGTCTCAATGGGATTGAGGTTCATTTCAGAGGGAGTGCAGCATTTGAGCCCTGGGTGGTGGAAGACCCTTCTACCTTCCAGAATGTACCCAGTCCTTGGGTTCTCTTTGTCCATAGAAAGAAGCTAAAGATACTAGGAACAGTAAATATGTGCCATGCCACAAAATTTAAGGGTTTGATTCTGATCCCATTTATTCTGGTTTATTCCATGAGAACATCTGTGACATCTGTACTGTATGTGAAGTGGTGCAAAATATGTCTGACGTAAGCCAGAGTAATAAAGTTCAGAATGTGATCTTTTATCTTCCCTCACTTGGTAAATTCTTCCTCTTTCAGACTATTATTAGTTGCATTCTTATTGGTAAAATGGAATACATCTCAGTTCCAGAAGCTGCTGAATTTCAGTACTGCTGTGAGTGCAAAGTGCATCTCATTCAGAGAATTACCCACTGGGCTACTGTTTGCAGTGCCTGTGAACTTTCGTATGTGCTTTCCAGCAGAGAATTTCTTCTGTATAAAACAGTTTGATTTTTTTTCCCCACTGGGTCAGACTCGTTTAAAATCTCAAGTTCACAAACACGTTTTATGAAGGGGTCATTTCTTCAAATGGAATGTCTTTTTTTGTCTATTAACACTGGTATCCATTGACTTCCCTTCTTGATGTCATGGACAGAAAGCTTCAAAGAATAAACCTTTAAAGGGGGAGCTGTCATAGCTGTCCTCTCCCCCAGGGTTTCAGACTGTCCTGCTATGTAACAGGGCTGAAAAGGTGGCATGAAGGGCAAGATTCATCACGGTGCCTCCTTGTAGAGTCTAAACCAGAAGCTGTGGTTGGGTTAAGGTGGGAATGAACCCGAATTGAAGGGGTTCTGGAATCACTTCCAGTCATTGCCATTATCTGCTAGATAGCAAGGGCCAAGGGATTTTGGCAGTGGTAGCTCTTTGGCTCATCAATGCTTCACTACAGAGCTCACAGCTCATTTCTCTTCCTGATGGAAAGTCCAAGTGTGGGCATCCCTGGACCTCTGTGGTACACGAGGCACCTCCATGCTGCCTGTGCCCCCCTCCTCTGGCTTTCTCCCAAGTCACTGTCATCTTCAACTGCAGAAGCCTTGAAATACCAGTAGAGATCTAACCATTTGTTTGTTCCCCCTCTGTACTTGATTTTCACAGAGAGACAGAGATTGCTCTGCAATTGTGTGTTTTTGTGCATCTGGCTGAGCGTGGGCCACGCCGGGGATTCAGCGCCGCCGAGATGATGCTGACACACACGCAGGAGAGGCAGCTGGGTGCCCAGTGCTGCTCCCACTCCAGTTAATAGCTGGCACTCCAGAAATGCTACTCCTGAAGATACATCCCCAGCACCAGTAACAGCCTTTCCCCCCAGCTGATGAGTTCTGTGCACTCAGCATCAGGGGTGACTTCCATGTCATTAGAGCACACAGCAACAATTATGCAAGATGTGGCACTGCTCTGGGACTTTCCACCACAGAGAGACTGAACAGAGGTAACACAATCTTTTTTATTAATATTCTCTCTATTTCATGGTGTTAAGCTGAAAATAACTTGTCACAACTATACATGCTCATGTGCTTTTGTAACCAAAGCAACAGCTACTGATGCACGCTCTCCTTGCTAACTACTCCTCTGCCCCAGAACTCACCAGCACTGGCTCACAATCATGAGCAACATTTTCCAAGGAGGAAGGGAATAGGTGGAGACCAGGATGGTTTGGTTTTTTCCTTCTGTGAAGAAAGATTTTTAGATTAGATAGATCACTTTTTGCTTTGATCAGTGGGTCATCTTCTGATGTGTCATTGACTACTTTTGATTTTTTTTTTTATAATTCTTTTAACTTCTAGGAAAGGCTTTTTCCTCCCCGTAGCATGTCTTCTACTTCTGTCATGGCTTCAAATCTTTGTACAGACCACTTAAGTCCTTCAGCTGGCACCTTTACTGCAAGGAATTCAGGCCCTTAATTCACATCTGCAAAGCTCTTTACTATTTATCCTACTTCTAAATCACTGTTTTTTCTCTCCTGATCTCTTCCTCATGCTCAGAGCAGTTTTTATCTTGTATGTCCTTCGGTGTTCTTCTCCTGATATGGGTCTTATACGTTCCTTTGAACTTCTGCTATCCCTGACATCAACTGCCAGGAGTCCTCTTTCTTCAAAACCCTTCTTAAAACATCCTCAAATTTTTCCCCTCTTCATTATCAACTTTTATGTATTTCCTCTTCTCCAGCAGTAACCTGTTCCATGTGACTTTGTACCTCCTCTTAGGCACACTGCAAGGTTTGTACTATATTTTTAAGGCCAGATGGGCTCATACTGATGAATTATCTGACTTTCTGCATAACTGCACCCTTAGCTTCCTACATCGGTGCCACAAGAGAAAAGCAGAGACTAATTTGCAGAAAGTTACACAATCCCCATTTAAACAATTTAAGAACAGAATATTTACCATTGCCCATCTAATAGTTGATTTGTTGCACGGGTTTTTCCCCTGTTTTCCCCCCAGTTTACAAGTTGGGATCTTACTCATCCAGTCCAAACTTCAAGTCATTTATATTATGCATTCATTTCTGAGAGTTTCAAGATCCTGTTGTACTTGTTATCTTCTCCCTGTATATGTACCTATGGATCATGATCAAGGGAACTTTAAATATTCTTTTTGATTAGCTTTTTGATTAGCTTTCTCTGATTGTCCTCTTTAAAGTAAATCATCTATTTCTGGATCTTCTGTACAGTGATACGTAATATCTAATGCCCTGTGTTGGTTTTGAATATTAATGCCCATCTTCCATTCTACTCTGAGGCAAAGGTATAACGCTGATGAGCAGTGGAAAAGTAATTTGCAATGGATAATATTATTCAGTAAGTTCGAGCTTTTTTTCTGTTCAAATATTTTATTCTGTGGATTCAAAGTATACATTCCCCGTTAATATATCACCAAATGAATGGGCTTTTTCTCCAAACTCACTACACATATGCACTGGATGATTTGTGTAGTGGCTGTTAAACTGAAAACAGGTGAATTAAATAGAGCTCATCACAATAAATATTAATGGAAAACTTAAATGTATTATGGTAAATATCTTCAGAATGGTAGCAGCAAGACAAAGTTTAAACTTACTTATTACTGTAGTCAGGTAAGCTCCCTGGCATTTATTGCCAGCAGAGCAATTTCTCAGCTGGTAATAACAAAACAAACAGTAGACTTGTGATACTTCATCCTACAGAAAGAACCCCTCTCCAAACTGTCCTTTGAAAATTATTTCCACTGGCTAAAAACTGTGCAATATAAGCTGGATGTTTCATTCCATGGGTAAAAATACATCACACCCATACAAAGTCAAAAATTTCCAACACAGTCAAACAGGAACTTTGCAAATACCTTGGAATTCACAGCCTCATTTCACCAATATCTGGCACTGTCATGTTAGTGTAAAGTGCCTTTATTACCCAATTTATAAATATCTCAGTCTCAACTCATTAGCACACTACAGATACAATTGTAATTATTATTCCATTGTGAAAACCACGTGGCCTGGTTTATACTAAAGGTTGAGCTCCAGCATCCACTATGCACTTACATCCAAAGTCTATCCCACCCCCAAAGTCTCACACTAAATGCCATTGCACCAGCTATGCATATGCTGCAGGAACTAACAGAACCCCAGGAAAGCATTTCAAAGCTTGTAGGTTCATATCTGCATGCTCCCATAGCCATCTGTACTGAAAGCCTTAATGCCAGAATGCAGCCAACATGTATTTGCTACAGCTCAAATGGAGACCTTTAATTTGCATTGGAGTAAACCATGCTTTTAGCTTTAGTTCCAGTTCAACCCCAGTGTTTTGGCCAAGGCTGAAGCCATCACAGAGAGTCTCTTAGCAGATTGAAAACGAAACTTGTGTTTCTCAGAATATTTCTGTCAGCTAAACTCAACGCCGCAGAGAAAGCTTCCAGCAGCACATGGAGGTCTGGGAATTCACACCTTTGTTTTGCACTCTGGTCACTGTTCCAAACATCAGGTGCTTCCATCTCAATACTCCGGGCTGTTTCGAGCTCAGAGCAGCCCACACATCACACAATAAAGCAAACAATAACCCAGCGCTGCGAGGTGGCTGAACACCTGCAGCGCAGCGACGAGCGCTGTCAGCTCCTTTAGAGCTCAGCTTTCTCTCACACCTTGCGGGGTGAAAATCCAAGGCAAGAAAGTTAAGGGGGAAAGCTCTTGGTAGCCAAACCCTCCTGTGCAGTCCCAGCTGGTGCCCAGGCCCATCAGCAGCCCCGTGTGCTCACGCTTGACTCGTGCCCTGCCACGGAGCGTGAGGTTTCCAAGCTGGCAACGGAAGGGATGTTTTGCAATCGTCCTAATGGAATGACTGATAGGAGCTGACAGGCAGCCTCTCCGGGCAGCCTGGCCATCATATCACTGAGAAAACGTATTTCTCATTCATTCTCAAAGCTATTTGAGCAGCCCATGCTGTGCCACACTTCACTGCAGAAAAGTCCCTTCTTTAATCAAATATGGGGGAAAATCTGTTCGAGGTCAGTGGCTGGTGGGGGGACTGGCAGAAATCAGTGCCTGCTATGCCTGAGTCTATATTGTGTCAGAGGTCTCTGGAGCTTGTTGCTGCTCTAAGAGTTAGTTTTGAATTTTCCTATGCCAGAAAAGAGAGAACATTTCTCTCATACCTCTTCATAAACACCAATAGATAATCCTCCCTCTCCCATACCTATTTGAAGGACAACAGTTGCCTTGAAGCACTGAACTTTTAATTTTCTGGTGGAAAATTGGGATGCAATTATTCTCCTTATCCTTCATATCAGAAGAATAAAAAGATTTTGGCCCCTAAGTAGGAAGATCATTTTGATCTTAAGACTGTGCACTGGTACCCAGATGACCTCAGTGCAGCTTCTGACCAGTTTGTGGGTTTCCTATGTTCTCACTGCATCATAAGCAAAGCAACTTGTTAAAATTAGGACTGATTTTATCAGAGCAGAATGAGCTTTTTCCTATGCATGCCATTTCAGGGACTCACACCACTCTGGCTCCAGAATACACTATTTGTAAGACATAAATCTCAGCTGCAGCAAATCAGCATCATTCTGCTCTCAGGTACAGTAGTAAAAATATGGAGCAATTGAAAACTAGATTGAGAAAGCAAATAAAATAACATAACAGAGTTTCTATCATGTTGATACTGATTTGGGAGCTTTTTGTTGCTGTTGTTATTGCTGATATTTCCATTCCAGAAACAATTCTACATGTACAAAACCCAGGATTTTAACATTTTTCTTGCATTCTTTCTTCTTTAATAATATTTACCTCCACATATTTTCTACCTACTTCTGTTTTTCTGGTACCAAATCATTCATGGAAGAATAAATACTGCTTGAATCATAGTGCTAAGAGAAGGAATTAATTTAAATGTCACAATTATTAAGACAGATGTATTAATTGTCCTTAATTTGATGAAAGATGGGCTTATTTAGTACAAGCTGAATGTAATAGGCAACCCATACCTTGCTGTAGTTTGTAGCTGTTGAAATCCCAATATGGAAAAATGTACCAACCCAATTAGGGTTGTAACTTTTAACAGGGGTCATAAATCATGTCTCGAAGATGCTCAACAGGAACAACCTGGTCAGCAAAGCTCCAGACCATTTGAAAAACCTACAGGGCGGCTAAAAATTAACATGCATATTCCAGTAGTACAATATTCAATCCATTCTGGTTTTTTCTCATTGCAAAGCAGAGTTTTAAGATTTACAAAAAGATCCTGAGAAATAAGTGCAGAAACCCAGCTGTTTTCAGACCCTTATCATTCCCTTGAGTTGCTAAGGCCCTTAGGACCTTTCATATCTGTTACCTTCTTCCCTTTCTTTGTATACCTTCTCCTTTTTGGGGGGGAGATGAAGCTACATGAAAGTGTGTGTGCTGTTCCTGGAATCATTACTGGTGACGTGGCTTTTCATCTGCACATCTGCTCTTGCAGAACTACAGAGCACACCATGCAAAAATAGAGTCACTTTTCAGAAACATCTCTATATACAGTCAACTGCTCTTCTACCAAATTAGCAGCCATTCAGCCACATAAAGTAGTTTGCTATTGCAATGACTCAGGCATGATTTCTCACTGACCTTCTGAGTGGTGCTATCCATTTGACAGGCTAACCACATCAGTCACCCTCTCGGGCTGTCTGATCCATCTCTTCACATTTAAGTCAAGTTCCCAAAAGATGTTGAACTCTGTGCTAGGAAGGACTGACACCTCTTTCAGATAGATTTTGCATTTTTGTTTCCTTTTCTTTTTCTTCCTTTTTTCTCTTCAGGTTAAAAGCCCTGAAAGTCCCTTACAGCAAATATCCCACCTTTCTCCCAGAAGTACTTCCCTGCCAGTCTCATGCCCTGTCTCTCAAGCACTTTCCTGAACCACCTGATGGATGCAGCATCCAGATGTTGGCCAGGGGGATCTTTCTACATTCATGTAAAGCACCCAGTGATTCTCAAGGTTTAGGTCTACCTGTCTCAGTTCAGGTATCCCTGAGCCCAGACTGCCAAAGCTGTTCACCTGAGCAGTTTATCATCCCCTTTCACAAAACAAACAAACAAACAAACACAAAAAAAAAAAACCACCTGCTGTTCAAACTGTGACCCATTCCTGATCTAGCAGAAGCCCTGCAGAGCTGTCCCAACACATGCTGAGGACTTGGGTTGGCAAATGGTCTCTGCCAGCACTGGAAAGGCAGCTGCTGCTTGGAGCAGCCACAGTGAATTGCCTCCCTGGAATTAGGGTATTCCTCACCACAAAAACTTTCTTAACTTTAAAAAGTGGGTAATGTTAATAAAAATGGTTAAAACTGTGGGTTTGGACACTGGGATCATTTGGAGGATAACTGGCATGTTCATGAAGGCATCACAAACAGGGAGTTTCCAGAGCAGCCTCCAGCCTTTCCATATGCTATGCATTCTAGGATTTTTCTATAATGAATAGTGATCTCTTTGAAAGGATATGAAACATGGATTTCTTTTCTTCCAAAACATAAAAAGAGACTTAATAGACTATCAAACAGGTCTTGAAGCCTAAGGTAACACATCTGCAGTACCTCTGCATTTGGGAAGACACGGTTCTATTGCTGTGGAGCTCTGCAAATCCTCTTTCAAAATACATTGCATACAAAATAACTCACAGAGATTTAAATACCTTAATAACTTAAGACCCTAAATAAGCTGATATTTGATGTGACCTACATTAATGGGGAGGCACTACATGGCAGATAAGCAGAAAGTTCTCATCTATTGTATAATGCATGTTTTATTCATACCACAAACATATTGAGAAAAGGATGCGCTCTGGCATTCTGTCTACTTATTTTACCCACAGAACACAAAAAAAAATTATGTAAGAAGATCATGCTGGTGAGAAGATATTCATATCACAACAGCCACAGACTTAGTGGCAGGGCTGCCAGAGACTTCTTTATGGTTGGAAAGATTTGGAGAAAAGCACATAGGTTGCACTGCAGTGCACCTGTAATTCTACCTACCAGCCTAGGAGGGGAAGCAGTTCATGGAAGAGGCTAATGGCTTTACCCTGGCTGATACCATTGCATTAATAAAAATCATCAATAAAAGCATCAGTTCCTGCTGTACTCTTAATGAGACAAGGCCTGAGTGCGCACTGCAACTGCAAGATAAGGCACTAGAAAGATATCTAAATTTTTGGCTAATTCTAGATGTCAAGATAATTGGATTTTCCAAATTAAACTTTTCTGTATTTAAAGAGGATTAAGGTTAGGGGCTGTGGCAGGGAAAGCCACTGTCACTAGTATGAAGACTTTTTCATTATAGTGCCATTTCTCTTCTTCTCTGTCTCTCTATGCAGGCAAATGGCAAGAAGTAGTTACATCCTTTGCCCTCAGAAGTTGGCATGGGAAAGCTTTGTTTGTTGTGCATCTACCTATTCATTTGAGTTCTTACCAGAATTTTAGTGAGGGTTGAATCACAGAATTTTAGCCTGGTTTGGGTTGGAATGGACCTTAAAGCTCATCTCATTCCTACCCCCTGCCATGGACAGGGACACCTTCCACCATCCCAGGTTGCTCCAAGTCCCATCCAACCTGGCCTTGGACACTTCCAGGGATGGGGCAGCCACAGCTTCTCTGATCAAAACAAAGCTTGCTCTTTATGGGAGTTTTTTGGCTTTTCATTTGTCATGTTAGCAATGTACATCCCTCAAACCTATATTTGAGGTATCCCTCATGAAGGAATTAATTGATATTTTAATAGAAGTGCTGACAATATAAATACTCCTTGAGACACTTTGTCTCCAGATGGTTTCTCTGCAGACTTTCTTTAATTCCCCACACTTCCAAAACAGGCATATAAACCTCCTGACATTGCAGAGCATGAGTCAGTCCCATAACTACAGAACGGAATCTTCCCTATCACCACATTACTCTGCAGCCTCTTCTTCAGTAAGTTTTTGCATATTTGCTGAAGCTGGGTTCTGTCCACTAGTGAGGTAAACCACCAAATTCAGTGGCCTCATGTCAGTCACAGTCCTTACATTATTGTACAGTGCTAGAGAGGCTCTTTCTTCCATTTTAAGGTCACCTCAAGGACTTGATGTTTTCTAGCTCTGCTGGAATTAAGGGCTGGAGTGTAGCAGCAGTAATATCAGAGATATTACTGCAGAGCTCATTTGCAAAATATGAAAACAAAAAAATCATCTTTATCATTTTGTCAGGTGAGCAGCTGCCCCTACACTCCTGAGTGAGCCTCTCTCTCCCTTTTTCCACTCTGAGGGCAGAACAGCAATATCCTCCCTGCTGTATCTGACAGGACATTGTTAGAAAGGACCCTTCTGATGCAAGGACATGAAAACACAAGGAAATGGGAAAAAAAAACAGTTGTCCTGCCCACTCTGCAAGGATTTTTCTGAAAGCCCATTGAGCCCTTCCAATCCTCTCCACATTGTGACTATCTTGAGTAAATACAGCACAGGAGATGTTCTGTAGGTATCCCTGTTTCCTGGACATGTTGTCAGATATTCATCTGCAGTGATAAAGGCTTAAGGAGAAAAATCCTTTGGGATTTCATCATATAAAGTTTTCCCCTCAAAAGTTTTTATGGGCTGAAGTTTCACATCTTTAAAAGACTTTACCCCATAAAAATCCAAGAGGATAATAAAACAAATAGTGCCTGTGTCCAGGGTCAGTAGCCTGGGGAAAATAAATGCTCTTGGGTAATAATAAGAATATCTTCAGTAACAGTACTGACCAGAAACTGAATCTGTTCTTTTCCCCATTGACTGACAACTTTGCCATTATTGCTCTCAGAGCTGGTCACTATTTTCTGTGCAGAGCAGCCTTGGGTACACAGCATTGCAGAGATGCCACAGGTATGACTTTGAGCTGTTCTGGAGGATGATAAACCCAGAAGAGAACTCTGCAAGCAGAATATAGAGCTTATCTGATCCAGTCACTCATTTTTTCATCTTGCTGCCTCATTCATTTTAAATCTGAAGTGTATGAATACACCCCAAAACCACATTCCCATGTTCCTATCTGGGCAGATTAGGAAAGGGCTGCCAAGCTATAGAAAATAAGCAGAATACCCAACACTTCACACAAAATAAGGCCTAATTCTGTGCTGATATTTACACATGAAATTCAGCAACACTTGGGTAAGTAAGCCTCTGCTTTTTTAAAAAATATACCTTGAAAAACTAGATTAGTAACACTGTTTTACTACTGATCTTCTAAGGGCCCTGAACAACAATATAATTGAAGCCCACAGAATTAAGAAAACCTAAAATCATTTTCCTATGAATCAATGCCTACTGGTAAATATTCCCACAGGAAGGAACGGACACGGGTCCATTTGTATATCCCCAAAGCTCTTGGCAGGAGGACACACTTGCTATTTTCTGGTCTGATAATGGTCTCCAGGTGTGTGGCATTAACCATGGATAACATGGCTGTGCCCATGGAAAACTGGAACTTCTCATCACCGGGGCAGAACGTTATTATTGCCCCAGGAGGTCATGAGACTGTTACACACATTTGAGGCTAGTTAATTCTCCAGGACTAAACTGGCCACTCCAGACTGCTTCTGTGCCAATAAATACAGGATAACAGCTGACTAAATTCAGACATCTAAAGTATAAACAAATCCCCAATGACACCCTCGAGATCCAGGCACAGCATTCAGTGCAAGAGCACTCAGGGTGCACATGTGGCAGCCTATCCCAAAATCTACTCCAAACAATTACAGCATCCCTATGGTGTTTCTACACACCCCATATCATAAAACAGGATGGAAATAAAGTGGTATAAATCCATATCAGAAGTCCTGTTGTCTAAATGCACTAAAGAGAAAGACATGAATACTTAACTAATTGGCACTCTCAACCTTCCATTCGGGGTTGGTGGGAGTAGTTACCAGCTAAACCAATGACTCACAGAGGCACACTGTGTCTTGGATAAGTGTATATAGGTGGAGGATAGACTGGAGAACAAAAATGAGAGCTTATCAATAAAACAGCAAGTTAGACTCCTAGTAATACCTTGTGTGAGTCACCTCAGTGGATAAGGGGATCTGGCAGATTCATACATCCTGTGAAAACACATGTATCTTTTCCTCTCACGCTTTTCTGATCATCTCTATTAACTGTGTTAAACCTGTCACCATTAACCAGGTTTATGCTTTTGCCAAGATACATTAACAAACCACTGCAGTTCCCCCAGTTGTGAGAAAACAAGGCCCACTCAAGAACACAAAACTGTTGTTAGCAGCAGATGAAGCCAAGCAGTGCTGAATATGATCTTAGGCAAACCCCAGCCCAGGAGGAGCTGCAGCTCAGCCTCTCTTGCCCTGGGGGACAGGATTGCCCAGCAAGGCTGTTCCCAGGCTGGCAGCTCCTTCTGGCAGCTCCAGCACCAGTTCGTTGGGGTCCACAGAGTGTGAAATCCAGCTCTGCATCACACCAGCACAATGCATCATTTCAGTCATTTTTAAGGGATGGAAAGGTTCATAAGCTTCATGTTGCCCTCAGCACAGGAGTGAATTTTACTCTTAATGCAAATGGTGCTTAAATGCAATATTTTAAGACTAATATTCCGTATAGGCACGGTGTCTGATTCATGCCAACCCAAGGGGTAATGTGAATGCTTAGTATTGTTTAACCAGTTCCCAAGGACTGAATAAAACCCTCAGATGAAAGTTGTGACCTTCAGAGAGCATGGAATCATTTCTTCTTTTCACCTGGAAGATAATTTAGCTAATACTTTTCTCTTCATTGAAGACATAGGCGCACTGCACTGAAAACTGTTTACAAATGTTCTTTCTCCATTAAATTGATTTTCTGAGTATAGATAGGCAGTGTTTTCTGGAACTAATTTAAATTCCCCCTCTAATTAATATTCAAGACCAAAATATGTTATCTTTGCATGACTGTGCAATTATTAAAGAGAAACATCAGGAAAAAAAAGTATTCCCCCTTACTTTAACTAGCCATTTCCCACTATGAAATGTATAAAATTTTTACCTTTTTTAGGCTATAATTCAAGAAACTTTCAAGAGAGAAACATCCTTTTTTTGTTATGTACGAAGCATTTATGAGAGGGGATGAGACAGCCAGAATACAGAAGGCAAACAAAATCTTTGCTCAAAAGCATCCTGATTACATGCAGCACATATTTACAGGTAACAGCAGATTTCACATGCTCTTAAGCACTGTGTGCTGTTTGTGTGTTTGTCTGACTTAAAAAGAGGTTGAGAGAGTCTGAAGCTTGAGCTGCAGACATTTCTGCACTTCTGGGGGGAAAGCTGTCTTCTGACATCTGCTCTGTGATTGTCTGTGATTTAGGTAATCAAATGAGTACTCAGGTGAAGTACAGACTTTACACTGCAAATCTCCATAAATACAATATTTATCCATGAAGCCCCATATTTCTGTTGTTGGATTTCATTATTGCAATTAATCTTTTGTTCAGAGGTAGATCTGGAGTTTGTGGTGACACGGAAATCCAAGTTCATTCCCATCTCCACGGATTTCCATAACCACCCATGGTCATACCTGCAGCAGGGCACTCACTTTCCAAAATTACCTTTTCCTTTTATGAGCACTGCCAGACTGACCAGCACCTTTGAGAGCATCTCAGCTCCAGGGATGGGAATAGACAGCCAGGTTTCCTTTAGCCTGTTGCTGACAAGTAGGATCCAGAGTGAACATGGGCTTTATCAGAGTCCCTTATCATCTCCTGGCACAGTGAGCTCAAATAGCTTCTCCTGGGATAAATAGATGCTTAAATTCTGGTGACTATGGGCTTGTTCCAAGAGGAATAGTCATGACATTTTGGCAGAAGAGAGGCAGGAGGATAAAAGACATTTCTTCCTGTCATTAACCTGGTGATTTGGAACGCAGGTGACCCCAAGAACGCTTGGCTTTGAGTTGGTGATTGAGAATCATAAAGGGAAAAGTACATTTCCCAAGTCAAACTCTGGAAAGCCTCTATTTTCATCACACAGACTGGCTGTGTGGCTCACCTCCCACTGCCACTTCCAGCACAGTCATCCAAAAGGCTGAGAGGCTGCCTGCTCCCTGCAGGAGTTACCCCCCCAGATCAGGCAGCTCTAACCCTGCTGAGCCCAGCACTCAGTGGATAAAGCAGGTGTCCAAAAGCAGACACGCTGCATCTTTGGAGGAGAAAATAAAACACACTTCACTAAGACACAAGCAGGAATCGGGAAACCAAGTGTTTGCCACAAAACTCTGCAAATAGGTAGTGCAAGTAAACTTGTTTTGCTCGGTTTTGTTTTTTTTTTCTTTAAAAAAAAAATCAGTATCAATCCAGATCATGTTTTGCAAGTTGAAGAGCACTCGTGTACTGGATTTCTGGCAGGAGCTTTGGGGTTGTTCAAAGACAGAAAATGAGGACTTATTTATCATGAAAGCGGTAAAATCCCTATCTTCCTTTTACTTGCTGATGTGACTGTGGAGAATTTCCTGGGACAAAAGTGCTGGCATTAAAAGGAGCATAAAATAAAACTCCCTCAATTTACAGCAAGGGTAACACTTTCAGGAGCTCATAACCAAATTCAGTGATTTTTTTGTCCCTAAATCACTGCATTAGTCCAAAAATGTCATCAGTAATTTTCTTATGCCTTCCAATAAGGAAATAGAAATTTGGAAAGAAAGAAGGGTAAAAAATTCAAGTCCTATAGAACTTTATAAATATATAGTCAATTATAAGACAGATTTAATAGAGTCCATTCTGCCTTAAAATATGTTTGCTTACCAAAATCTGTCAGTTAAAAGGGTTGTTTCAGTTTTATACAAGTTTTTCTGAAAGAAGGTTTTGTCACCACTGAAGTTTCTGGGAATTAAATAGTATAGAAGGAAAGGAAAAAACAACATATGAACCAGAGCTGTCCAGGAAATCCTCTCAGAGCAGACATGGCTTCTTTTCCTACACTTGCTGCTGAGGTAACTCAAAAGATGTGTTAGGTGAAATCAGCTGAGGCAATAGGGGTTCCTCACCTTTCCTATTCAGGTCTGACCCAAGATCACAGTGCCCAACTAAAGAAGACATCACAAGCAACAAGTTTTGCTCCAATGAGCATCCAAGCTGCAGGTCTGTATCTCACATAGGTGAAATTAAAAACAGGAGCTAAGTCCCATTCCAACAGTGGGTGTGAAATACCAGGCATCTCACGAACATGTTATTTTAAATAATCTTCCTATCTTGTAACAAATATCTGTCCAATTTTAGTCCAAGTTCTGCTGGAGGGTAAGGACTGAATTGATTTCAAAGTTCTCTTTTTGCCAGGGAAAAGGAGCAGATACACATCGAAATCCAAGTGTACAATGCAGTTTGTCACAAAATTGGGAATCCATCAGGAGCAGAATACGCTGCAAGGGAAATATCAGGTCCACTTGGCTTGATTTATATCGGGGTGAGTCCGGCGAGCACCGAGGGGGGCTGTCCATTTGTCACTGTGGCCGCACAGCCTGGCATCTTAAAGGCAGAGCTCCCTGCAAACAGAGCACTCCTTTGTGAAAAGTGACACTGACATTCAATCTAGGTTTATTTTCTGCAGGGGGAAAGGGAAGGAGGAGAGAACCCATCCAGCTCCCTACACAAAGGTGGTTTTACAAGTGCTCTGAGCGTCTGTCCTTCCCGAGGCCAGAGCAGACCCACTCAGGTGACACACAGAGGCTTCGACAGCAGCACTCAAACACTCTGGGCATGCCACAGAACAGGCTGCCACAATGCCAGCTGGGTGGAGCAGAAAGGACACGCAAGAAACCTGGGACTGTGGTGGTGGTGATGGCAAAGGCACAAACCTGTAGGATATTAAACCTCACAAATTCAGGAAACAACAAAACAGCTTCCTTTGCAGTTAAAAGTGCCAGATGTTATGCTCTGAAGGCTTGAGTTATTAATGCTTTGGATGATCAGCACTGAAAAGCGCATAGATGGGAAGAACATGCTTTATCTTTTGCATCAACAAAATTGAAGCTGTTGATGCAAAAGGTTGTAAAGTCTGGAATTTCAAAATCTTGTTAGGGCTGGATGGTTGGTTTCGTCACCTTTTTTTCTGGCAAGCTTTCTGGAGTTCATTTCACTCCTTCTTAAGACCGCCTTAATTTTTTTTTTCCCCTCAAAAGAAAAAAAAAGTAGCCTCTCTTACAACGGAAATGTGGTAATGGATATTATTTTCATTTCCCTATTCCAGAGCCTCATAGAATTTACATGTGGCCAGACATGGCTGCATCTCCACCTACCCAGCAGTACTTACTGACTCCTGGTTTCATAAACAAATATATTGGAAAAAACTTGGAAAGGTCTTTAACTAGAAATCAGCCAATATTTTCAGGTACACCAGCTGGCTTAATGGCTGGAATAGCTCAGTGGTTTTCCCCATGATCCTTGCTGGATGAGGAGGGCTGAGGGGTTTCTTGGGACCCATTTTTTCATATTGGCAGCCCTGACTGCCCAGAAAGCTTTCCCCTTCCCTTTCACTCCTCCTTCAGTTTAATCTCATCTTGGAATAAACCCAGTCTATGGTTTTGTGATTTCATTTCCTACACCAGAAAACACCTTTTGAGTCTACCATGAAAGAATAAACAAAAAGAGTTGGGGAAAGCAGTGGAAAAAACATCTTGCCAGTACTGAATTTTATAAGAAGCACCAGAATAAGTGTGAGCACAAAATTCCTTTCTGATGTGTAGTGCGTGTGGTGGCAGAAGTCTATGTGTGTGTGAATGACCTGTGCTTCTCAGTGTGCACTCCATGCTGCACGTGCCCCTCCTGTGTCCAGCAATATTCCATGAATTGCATTAGGACCCGAGTGCAAGTGGGATTCAGATACTTTTTAAAAGTAGTCCTAATTATTTAACAGTGTATGCAGTTTATTTAAAATTACTTTACATGCAATTTTCTCAGATCTTTATGGCCTATTTTACCATATCACTTCTTCACATAACACCAAAACTACTGTTGATATGTTTAATACCTGTAGCATACTACACATAACACCAGGACCTCCATCAAGAGTTAATAACTGCTAGTTGGAGCATTTATGGCTGAATCCTACGTAGTGAAGTATGTGAAACAACCTTCAATTACGTTACAACCGTATCAAAGGTATAGTAGTTAATTCTACTCCATACTTTCTGCAGTAATGTACACAGCTTTTTAGCACCATGGCTGTTGATTAGCACAAAAGGTCAAAAATCAAATTTGCATGTAGACTAGACTGTTCTAAGGCAATTCTTAAATTATTCTCCTGGAAATAGGAGGAAGGAGCCTCTCCTCTCCAGATTGTGAATGCTAATGTTAATGCTTTTTCCCCAGCAATAACGGGTTTCGAGTTTTCTGTATGTTGAAGGAATCAGAGCCATTTTCTCGTCAGAGGTGTCTCAGCAAATCACAGGATTTATATTCTTAGATAGGAGGTTGACAAAAACTGCTACTTAGCAACCCCTAGCAAGGCAGAAACATTAGCTAGATATTTGGGGAAGCTCCATCGCCTTTAGTCTCAGAGAGCAGCTGCTAAAACAACAGTAAGTGCCTGAACTCAGATGTTCTGTGGGAGGTAAAGGTGCTTAGTGCTTTTCCAAAATGGGTGCTCTCAAAGTGTCAGCATCGCTGCGAGGCAGGAGATGAAGGCTGAGGTCAGACATCCCCAAGGAAGCACAGCTGCTTCTCCCCAGTTCTTTCCTGAAGCCTTGTGCTCTTGGCTCTGGATGACCAAAAGTCCAAGTTATTGATGTGCAGGCTAATAGAAGTGGCATCTCTGAGAAAGTGAAATATCTGCTCCTGCTGTGGGCATTGCACTTCAATGCACTTCAAGAAGCTACAAGTGCAAACAGGGCAGCGGGTTGGATACTGGGTACAGAAAAAACCTGTTTCTTCTGAAACCCCCAGTAAAACTGCCATTAAAAAATATTAAAAAAGAACAAAAGAAACCCACAAACAAAAATAAAACAAACCTGAGCCCACAATTATCTCCTTGTGTGTAACACAGAGATTTTAGAGGTGAAATTCCTCTACCACAGTTACACAGTCTCTAAAGAGTACTGGGAAAAAACAGGTGTCTTTTAGATTCCCCATAACTACCCCATTCGGTACATGAATTTGGAGGAACAGGACCTCATGGTTCAAGCAGAGGTACGTGGCAACTGTTTTCCAGAGCACAGAGGAAAAAACTCATCCCGTAAGAGATGAGAGCAGAGTGCTGAATTAGGACTGCTCAAGCCAGTCCCCACTCATTGTAGGAATTTACACTGCTCCAGACACTGTTGTTTTCTACCAGCTATAGACCTCATCTTGTACATTTAAATATTCTTGCTGAAATCGAAGAGGGCTCCCAAAAAACCCAGGGTGAAAGCCCAGCACCACTGAAGGTTGCGGGCAAACTTGCCTTTTTTACCAGGAGGTCAGCACAGCATCTCTGTGGTTCAGGCAAGGCCACCCCAGGGCCACCTCCAGCGATGCCAAGGATGGGATAACACGGCTGAACCACGGTCCCACAGATTTGTAACCTGCCCTGGGGGGCAGCGTGGGAGCTTTAACAGAGAGGATGGAAGCTCTGAGAGAGAAGGAATTACCACTGAGTTAGAACGAGCACCTGCCAATTCCATATCCATTATCAATGGAAACATTCGTTTTTCCTTCAGTTTTCAGGGGATTGCAGGATCCAGGTAAGACAGAACTTCTGACCCAAAGAGCAATGACAATGCTAATTGCAGCTGGTAATACAGAGAGGCAGAGCTGCCCTGCTACTGGGAATGAACATCTCTTTGTGGGTCTGACAGATTTGGCAGATTTTGCTTCCTTGAAATCATTCCAAAGTTTTCTTTAAGCTGGAAATACGACTCCATTTTATTTCCATCACACACAAACTAAATTAAAAACCTCAGCAAGACTAACTTCAGCTACAGACTTGAGCTACACAACTGACTTTAGGAAGATAAAAGAATATCCTTCTTTTTTAATAGAACCAACATTCCTTTCTGTCCTCTTTTTCATTTGAAGATGCAAATGTACAATCCAAATTCTTGACCTGATCACATTTTTTTTGACACAAGCATCTCAGTGCTAAGGTAGAGGTTATTAAGCCATTGCAGCACTCTAAGTCAATTCTGCCACTTCAGTTTTGCAGCCACACAACCTAGAGTTAACTATATGCTTTATACATACACCACTGTCAGCAAGACATGAAGTTTCAGGTCAAAAAGCAGAGAATTTTCTCTTGGCCCCGTTCTTCATAAAGATCATCCAGTCCCATTTAAATCAAGGAGACATTTGTGTATTGTAAAGCAAGAAGCATTTGAAAAAGAATGTTACAGGCTGGTCTCTGTTCAGCAACATCTGCAGCTGGTGGGGAAATATCATAAACTTACTCTGCCCAGAAATACATACCATGGCACAAAGGTTATTTTATTTGCCCTAAAAAAATAGCTATTGGCTAGACCTTCAACTGCTCATATCCCAGACAAGACTGCCAGCACTGACAAGTGGTTATTCTATCAAGGCTGTTTCACTGGGGTAATTTCTGCTGCTCTGAACACACCAAGTTTGCCTTTCTCCTGCTGTAGTCCCATGCTGATGGCACATAATGCTACTTAAGAGGAGAAGCAGTGGCCAGAGGGCCTTATTAGACTGTTCACATCATAAAGGTGAACAAAACCTACCATATGATTCACAGCATGCTGCTTGCATTTACAGATCTCACTGTTTTGTTGTCTATTTTTTAAGTGGAGGGAAAGTGTTTATTACACACAGATTTCAGCACACAGACTTTCTGAAGGATACCAAGGGCATTAAAGAAACATTATGATGGATTTTTTCCGCTTGTTACTGCAATACACTACAGAGCTGCTTGCAAGGCATAACTTCATTCAGATTTTTGAGCTGAAAAATAGTGGCAAAGACTCCACAATAGAAAAGAAGCACTACTGGGGGCATTCCAGACTTTTGCAAAGTGGTGTTCTTTAGCAGGTAGTTAAACATGTCATGCTTATTGGGTATGATACATCCTGCTTAAAATCCAGGCTGACCAACCATTTTGCTTTTCTTTTTCTTTAGCACTCAGCAATTTAGCTTTATTTATAAACAGCAGTGGCAGAAGGGATGACTCCTTTCTTGCATATAGTGAAAAGCAAAAGGTGGGGGTATCACGCTGAAATCTCAATACATCAAAGGACAAATGATTCACTCCTCTCACATGCTTCTCCAGTTCCTTTTTGCAATGAAAACCTGTCCTAGCTGTGCTCTGGTTGTTAGTGCTGGGTGTTTAGAAATAGCAGGTAAGCTCCATCCAGAACTGGCTGATCGGCTTTGTGTGGGTGCTTTTTCCTCCCAAGGTCAGAGGAAGGAGGATGTCACAGGGCTGATCCTCAGGCATCAGGACCTTCTTTCTCTCCCAGCAAGGAGGTCTTCAAAGATGCCTCTGGGAATAAACACCATTTTTTGTTTTAGTTTAAAGGGAATTCATGCAGCAAAAAGTTTTCTAGGGACTGCTCCCACTTGGGTGGATCCCTGCCTCAGAGGAGACTGCACATCATGAACTAAGTCCTCAAGAGAAAGTCCATCAGTGGCTCATTTTTAGTTTTTTCTTTAAATTCCTCTTGGCACACCAGAAAATAGCAGTGAGACCCATTCAAAAAGTAACAGCGTGATAATTTAATCAGTTATTATCTAAATATGTTACTGCATTTCTAACCAGGATGCAACTGTGACTCCATTTACTGCATTTGTTGATTCCTTTGCTACCTGATTCCTTTCCACTGGAGTTTCCATTTAAGTTTGCTATTTGCTTAACCTTCACTGTGCCTACCTGAGCTGATTTCATCTTTATCTGATTGCCAGGTCACTTTATTATGTTTTTACTACAGCTCAGTAGTCCCTTGAGTTCTGCTGTAGTTCATGTAATTCTCATCATGTGGATCAGCTCCCCGTGGAATTTTTTTCTCCTGCCAGCAGCAGTTATTTACTTCCTCTTTCTGCATTTCTCATTGTCACTGAAACACCATCTCTGACAATGCTCAACCTCCTCTAATCCTTAAAAAAAAACCCGACCTGATGTCAGTTTTTTATTTATTTACTTCCAGCCTACTCTGAACTTAAACAGCATCGTGGTGTCCGCAGAGTCTGTGTTGCCTCAGATGCCCAATTTCTTTCCCATGACTACATGGCCTGCTCTCATATTTTTCTGAAAAGTCAAGCAGAGAAAGAAGTGTTTTCTTTTAGCCTTTGCTTTCTTAATCACTGCAGAAGCCCCCAACAGACACAGCATGATGAGAGAGGATTGCTACCTGCTTGCTTAGCTGATGACTCAACGTATTCATTTCTCAGTGCTCACAAAAAGGGTTTGGGCGGATTGCAAGAATAGCTGAGGAAAAAACCAGTGCATCTCAATTGTTGTGAGACTATTTCATGTTGATAAGAGCTCTCTTTCTTTCTCATTAACTGATTGCTACTCCTTATTTTAATGCACACAAGTCTAGCTGGGGACACAGCTAGATGGCCTTCAGACATTGAAGATCAGGTGGAGACTGAGCTCTATTTTGTTCCTTGCTTTAGCACCACTCTGGACAGGGTTAAACTTACAATTTTATGTATCAGAAAGCACAGAAATTTCTTTCTTGCTAATATCTCCTACTAATACTTGGTCAGGTCCTCAGAAAATTACTCCTCAAGTGATAAAACAGTTTGTAAGAAGGTTGTCCTCGTCTCCCTCTTAGAGATGAGTCAGCAGAAGCTCATGAGAAGTCTCCCAGCTCCTCAGGTCAAATCACCTGCTATTATACACCTTTGTGTCACCAAGTACCTTATTCATAAACTGAGCAAAATTCGTCTCAGAAAGAGTTAGGCTTTCTGTCTTTTCTGCTGTGGGTGAATGATCAAAAGCTCAATTGCCATCTCAGTCTTATTTCTACCTATTTATACACAATGGTCCTTCTGCTATCATTGTCTTTTATCTCTCCTTCCCTTTTCAGTTGTTTGCTCTATTTGGAATTTAGCCCTGCATTATGTTTATTGAGAAGAATAATAAGCTCTTGGCATTTTCATTAATAGACTAATCAAAGCACTCTTCTCTCAAAAGAGGTATCTCCTAGGGTGCTGGCTTCTCTGCCCCATGATGCTTGGGTTTAAATTAACCTCTCCAAACACAGCTGATTGCAGCGATCTGCAACACTCAGAGAACTGCTGACCAGAGCTCCTTCTCCTTGTGCAGTGCCTGATTCTCTCCTTCAGCTAATGGAAATACCAGTTCATTGGCTCAGCTCTTTCTTTTCCTGTTGTTCCAATATCTGGAGCTCCCAGATTACAGCTGCATTCCAGCCATTGGTCTTCAGCACACTGTCTTTTATTTCACACTATTTTACCGTTATCTCAGGTATCATATTAAAAGGGGTAAAATTAACTGTACCAGGGTTATTTGTATTTTTCTAGAATTAAAAAAAACGGAGTTTTTTTTTTTCCATTATTGCTCCTATGAGAGGCATAGAAAGCAAGATCAGAGCTGCTATTAAATTCTTGGACTTAAAAGAACCACTGTCATAGTCGTTTTGGTAACACTTGATGTTTGCCTCGTGCAAATTTCTACAGAACCAAGATCAAGACCAAAGGAAATGATCAAGATTCTTTGTGAAGAGAAGTTTAAAACCAGGACACCATTTATTGAGAAGTAAACGTCATTCCAAACTTCCTATTCACTCTCATTCCAAACTTGCCTTTCACTCTATTCAATATACAATTGGACCTGGAATCACCTACCTGAAGTGCATGGAAATGGCAGCATCAGGGTGCCACCGTATGGAACAGCCAGAACAAAGGCCTGCTAAAAATACTAGAAGCGGTTTTGAAAATTGATGCCAATTCTTGGAATTTCAGGCACTTAAGTACAGTCAAAACCCTGATTAGATGAATGGAAATTTCACTCTGAAGGGCTGAGCATTCAGATACGCAATGGTTCCATCTCGTCGGGAATCTAGGCCAAATTGCTTTTGAAAATCTCAGTATGGTGCTTATTTGCATTTTTGGCATCAGAATCCTTCTGAAAATATGGTGGCAAGGCTGCCATCCATCAAACACTTCAGCAGGTGCCGAGATTTTATGCAAGCACTTGGCTGAGTTTCTGTATTCACACACTTAGAATTTACCATGTGCCTCACTGCCTGGAGGATCAGAGACCACCTCTGCAGGTTTTAGTCCCTCAAGGTTATATATTTGAAAACTCTAGATTTGTCTAGTCTGCAAACAAACCGTAATGCTTTCCTCAACCTCTTCACTGAAACTTTAAAAGCAATCCAGAGAAGTCAGGTAATATTTAATAGAGGGGATTGGGGAAAAGCCATTTCCAAATGAGAAAATTGCATTTGAGTTTGTCACATGCTGTCCCCCTTCACATATGTTATGGCTGCATATTTATTTTTCTAGTACTACTAGTGAAATTGTGGCAAGAAAGTCTTCCCCCCACCTCTCTCAAGATTGTCAGCAGCATCATCCTAAAGTTGCTGGATGCAATATTGCTTGTAACATTACCAGCACAAATATATAGGTTGATAAACCTCAAGACACAGGACTCATAGGATAAGGTTTTTCTCCTGTGACTCTCCTCTAACCTCCTTGCTTTTGCTGGGAAAACAGGACAAGCACAGGCCGTGTCCAGGTGTGAGGGAGAGGTTCCATGACACGAGCCTCCTTGGCTGCTTGCAGAGAGTGGAGGAACAGTCCCAAATGATGAATCAAGGGATGGCTGAGCTGCCGACCCTTCCCAGCCTACAGGAAGTCACTTGGAAGGGTGCCAAACTGCTCAGGTTTTATTTCTGACACTTATTTTGGCCTTTCGAAGAAGGGAGCCAGGGAGGGAAGGGCTGGGGCAGAGCTCTGCACTGCAATTTGCTCTGGAAATCATTTTTCCGATGTGTGGACCTGAAGTAGTTTTTAAATCCTCCTTCAGTGCTTTGTCAGAGGAGGTGCTGATCACCTGCAAGGATGACTTTTATAGAACCAGCATGACTCATCTGTGGGCATATTTTTAAAACTGCTTCTTTTCCCCCCAAACCTCCCCAAATCAGTCGGGTAAAGTGATTGCAATTATTCAGATCGTGCTACTTTAAGTTATCTAACATCAGAAGCCACCTGCAGCAAAACAGGCCAAATCCAGTTACAGCTGAGGAGAGGGGGAAAGGAGAGAAAAGGTTTTCTTTCCTGCTTTCTTCCACGACTTGCTCCCTGTCTCTGCATAATCCTATGTGCCTGCTATGCTTTGTTTTCCCTTTGTGAAAGGAGGGCAGTGATGCCAGTCATTAACAACCTGATAGTACATCAATAAGCTGCAATCAGAAAGTACCACATGATTATTCTTCCTTAAGGCTGGCAGGTTGTATGACGAGAGGAGGAGGGAAGCTCAGTAACCTGCAAATTTTAAGCATTTCATTCTAGAGAGAAAAAAAAAAAGAAAAAAAAAATATATATAATAAAAGTCCCTCCACAGTCCCTGAATTTAAATGTGGTCCAATTTTGATGATCCAACTGAAAAACTCTTGCTTTTCCAAAGCCAGTCCCTTGCCATTTGTTTGCAGCCCTGCAAAGCTCCTAAGCTCTGCAGAATTAGAGCTTCACAGCAGCTTGCTTTAGGGAAGAGGAGCAGCAGCCTGCAACTGCAGGAGGTGCTTGCCAGACTTTGAAGTCTGGGCTCAAGATAAGGGGAAACGACATTGCAAAGAAACTGTGTTATTAAAAGACATTCTCCTTTTGATGCAAGTTCTCTAGTATTAAACTTCAGCAGGCCCACATTTCAAGGCTGACTAAAGGGTCTTGAGTTATTGGTACATATTTCAGTGATAGGTTTTTCTCCAGGGCACAATATTTTCAGTACATTACTCGTTCAGCACAGCCTCTCACTCTCCTGTTTGTATCTTGTCATGTAGTAATCATAAGCCTGCCCTCTCTGGAAAGCTTTCTGGGGAGGTTTTGGGCCACCCAAGACATAGGTCTTCAGTCTCTTAAGGGTAGAACTGGGCAGAACAAGGGTCCATGCTGGGAGATTTAAGCGACAGACTTTAAATCTTTCAACAAAACACGTATTGCTTGTTTACTGAGCCCAAGGTAAAACTGTTTTTTAAAAGAATAAAGACAGAAAATCTCTACCAGCTACACCGCATTAATTCTGAATTCATTTATTTTTCTTTGTTCTGCCATCCAGCTGTAAAATATACCTTTATTCTCTGTATGCAAATGGAGGCCCAGTTGCTTTTTAACTGGAATATGTTACCAACTGAAGGCACCACAGTGTTAGGGCACAAGACTGCAGGCAAGAACTTGCAGAGTAACTTCACCAGGGAGTGATTAATGGGCTTCCTCTTTCTTGGTGACACCAGCCCACATGGCACAGGCTTTTCCTAAGCCAGTAGGGATTGGTTCCCTACCACATCCCACCAGCATCAGGCACCAAACGTGGTTGGGTCTGCGCATCTGAACCACCCAGGGAGTGAGAGATTCTCACCTGCTCAGCCCACCTGTCATCCTGCACTTTTCCCTGGGGTCCAGGCAGGATTGAATGTTTGGAAGACTGGGTTGGGCTGGTGGGATCCAGCATCTCTCAATGCCTGCTCAGAACCAGCCTCACATCCACAGGGTCAGAACTGCAGCACCCACACTGACCCCCTGTGCTTCTCGCTCTTCACCAACATTTCTAAGAGAGACCTACATTCTTTTCCTTGAAGAAAACAGAGCTGGCCAAGTTCTAATCTCGCTTGAACTAATAAAAATTTAAAATAATTCCTCCGAGGTCGTTCTGACTTTACCCTGGTAAAACTGAGATAAGACTTTATGACCAAGCAAAGCAGTTAAATTATGTGAGTTAAAAGCCTAAAGATGCCAAATGTTTGCTATCACATATGGAATAAGTTGTATAAAGTTTAAAACACTCTGAATTTATAATGGTGCCTTTTGCAAGGATCCCAAAGGCATTTCGGTTATAAACTCTTCTGTGTAAATGTCTTCCTGTAACTAAATAAATAGAGTGCTAATATATGGTACAGAGAACCTCAAGTGGGGCCTTTTTAGGTCAGTATTTATTCACAGACCCTAAGAAAATAAAGATTCTATGGTTTCAGTTAGCTTGAACAGTCAAATGTAACTGGAGAAAAAAACCTGAAGAAAATCTCTCCAAGGCTTATGATTTCAATGTCACCATATTTCTAAGTCATAAATCAAGATGAAAGGTTGCTAAAAAAAAAAATCTATTTTCATTTAAAATTAAATAAGGATTTTTTTTTTTTTACAAAAGCAACATTTCTCTTTGGAGGGGATTTTCCAAAAACTATCAGCTCTGGGAGAATTACTGTGCTTTGCCCACTGCCCACTCTTGTAGCTGCACATTTGGCTGCCAATAGAGCTGGTGAAAAATTTTAGATGATAAAAATCAAAACCAGAGTATATGTTGGGCAGTTTTCACTGGCACGTGTCAAGATCAATGAAACTCTAATTGGAAAGATTTCTTGCTTTATCTCCCTGCCCAAAGCAGAGTTCTGCATCCTGGTTGGGCTGCCAGAGCAGCCCCTTACAGGTGACAGACCAGTGTCCTGCTTCCTACCCCAGTGAGTGATATTCAGCCAGTTCTTCAGAGAGATTTACTGCAAGAAAAGCCACAGAAACACCCTCCCCTTTCCCTGACCAGTTCCTCCACTGCCTGGTATGAAGCAGAATCTGTGCTTTGCCCATTCTGCCCTTAATACCCTTAATCTCCAGGGTGTTTCTATTCTGGATTCATAGAAGATTGTATTTCATAAAAGTATTGTGATGAAAACTGTCTGACAGGTTAACTCCTTTCCCATTGAAGCCATAAGCAGGAATTTGCAGTTTTGTTTTTCATGAATGATGATACACAAGTTAAAAACACTAGAAGTTTTTATCAAGTGTTTGGACAGACAAGCTCCAACTTAATTAGTGCACAAGCCAAGGGAAAGTGGTACAGATGGAAGAGACAAATTCTTAAAGGAAGAGACAATTTCTCCCTGAATTCTAATGCTTATATTGTCCAGTTCCTCGTAATGAGTAATAGATTTGGGAAGAGACTCCAAAAAGTATTGTTTGGGTTCACTTTAACCAACTAAACATTTTGTAATAGACCTACTTAGAGCACAGCAACATCACAGGTATTAAATACCAGTTTCTCCCAGTTCATCCCTGAACACTGATGCCAATTGCTGCTCACAGGAGGCTGCTCAAGGATCTTACCCTTGTGTCTCTTAGTGAACTAAGAGCACTGAAATATTTCCAGGTGTTTGGGAAGGGGACAGGGTGAGGCAATGCTGTGACTGACCTGGAAGGGTACTGCAGTAAGACAATGCTACAGCTATCTGGAATTTTAGCCTCCCCTCTCACACTAAGGACTGATTAGCAAGTATTTTCCCTCAGCTTCTTTTTATAGTTTACACTAGAAATTGTCAGCCTTGGGTTTATGCTCTGTTATGCTGAATGATGGGGAGAACGAAGGGTTTGCCGAAGGAAAAGGGTAGTAAAAGCAAGGAAAATGAGCTTGATACTTCAGCTACAGTAAAAGCATCTCAGCTTTAGTGTTGTCCTCTCGTGAGGTTTTACATGCTGCTTTCAATGATGATACATTAGCCTTGGGAGAAAAAACACTAAAACGCATTCGTGTACGACACAGAATAGCTCAGACAGCTCAAGAATAAAATATGGAGTCTTTATTCTCTACAACCCAAGCCTTCCTTTGCTAAATATAAACATTTACTGCATTAAAATGTATAGGCTTAAGTACAAATTTTCCAGAGGATCTTTCCCCTTTGTGAAGTATTTTATATCGACAATAATACAGTGTAATGGTTGAAGCACAGATGAGGTGGCAGTGCTCATTGTGTGCAAGATGAGTAATAAAATCATCAGCGTACAAATGATTTTTTAATTAGCTTTTAATCTGTGTATTTAGAGAAGTTATTTCTGTGTGAATTCCACACTGATAATTTTTATCTCGGTGCCACAGCTGCAGTCACTAATGGCTGATGCCATGGACATCCTTGAAGGAAGAAGTGAAGAAGACTGTCTGGACTAAAATTCAGAGGGTAAAAACCTGCTGCAAAGGGCAGGAGGGTGTATTGTTCCTTGGGGAGTAAAATTCCACCTGAGTCATATCTGTTTGAAAGGTAGAAAGAAAGTTGGTGCCATTTAAAATTTGACCACAGACCTTGAACTCTGTTAGTGCTCAGGCACTAACCACAAATACATATTTATACTTAGATTTAGCCCCTGTGGCTGAACTTTGTCCATGTTAACAGTCTCATGGGGTTGTTTAGCACATTTTAAAAAAGGCAAAAAAACCAACCTGACTAGCTTCTTTTTGCTGATAATTAGACTTCTCTTCCATCTTTGTCATTTGCAGTACTGTGCTAATTGGACGTGGGGGGGAAGTTGTTAGGGAATAAAATTCAGCCCAACAAATCAGGTCTCTTATTGGAGCTTAAATGAGGCTTTGGTGATGTGAGAGGTAAAAGACATGTAAATGCCTTTCTAGGGTCTCTGCACAGCAACAGGTCAATTTAATTCTGAAAGGATTTGTGAAATGCAGAGAGTCTTGTGTCGGTTCTCTGTACAGAGAGAATGAATAATAGGTCAGGCTGGGATATAATAGGAGTATCTTACATTTCTGCAAAGTCTTTCAAAGCAGAGCAGATCACAGCTCTGGGCATTCACCACCAACAACAATCAGCCATTTGTGAGGAGAAGGACAGCAATGCATCATCAGGAAGGGAAAATGTTACTGATGGTTCTTCCAGTTCCATCAGATCCAAGAGGGATGCACACCCACTCTGGATTGCAAGTGCAATGGGAGGCTGCTGAACAGAGGGTTTGAATTTCTGCACTGGCAGGACTTAAAATTGTCCTTCTCTGGGATTTGGGGTTTACAGACAGAACCCAAGTAAGATACCAAAAACCCCAAATCCTGTCTACACATTGTCTGAGTCATTGTACCCAGAATACACAAGTAAGATACTGAGATCAGAAAGAAATCACAGGGGTGGAGGGTCAAGGTGTATCAAGATATATTTGGTATATTTCTAAGTTATTTGAATTCAAATTTCATAAGTTAACTATCTCTGCTGAGGGAAAGTCTGAGTAGGTGTGTATTGCCTCAGTTAGCTGTCAGATCAGTGGCTTTTAATAAAGTTTTCCAAGAACAGAATGTTTTCAGAAAGTAATCAAATCCTAAATGCCCCTAATTATAGCTAAACTAGGTCTCATCTCTTTCAAATACTCATGAGGCAAAACAAAGGATAAATATTCCTACCTTTTTGACATTGCACCAGGATATTCTCTAGATCTCTTGTAGTTGAGTTGCCCATCATAGGATAATTTTTTGCAAAACAAATTCTACATATATATGGATAATACATATTTATACAGTTGCATATAATTTTCCTGCCAGATGTAATAAACATTGATAACTTGATGAATCCAAGTGATAAATCTACAAATGGTCTATTCCCTGTACTTCTCTAGCACTCAGCCTTCCCATTTTCAGGCAGCAGACTGACATGTCAAAGACAGCTTTCCAAAGTTCTCCCAAAAGCCAGGATTTTAATCCACTGTCAGGTGTTTGAATAACCAGCCCCATTTCCACAACTCTGAATGATCACAGATCAGAGGCTGTGGAGAATGGATTGCAGCTGTCAAAGGACATGGATATTTAAATGTTTATAAGTAAATCCATAGAATTTTGTTTATTCCCACATATTTCACCAGAAAGTGGCTAACATTTCATTGTAAATTCAGTAAAACAAAGTTTTCTTTGGCCTATTTGTCTATGTGTATGTACATCCTTTATATTTCTCTGGGTACTTTTACTTTCAGTCTAATTGTAACAAAAATCAAACTAGTATTTCAAAATGGACTGGGACCCCATATTATGCCATATGAATCTGTGAATAATTAAGTATTTGGGATGAAAAATGAAAATCTGCTCTCTGCCATAGTAAAGTTTGGTCCTTCAGAATTCATTCACGTTTTGAACATATGTTTGCATTTAATTTCTGACAACTCAGAAAGCTATTTGATTTGAGGCATCTTGTTCCAAGCAGAACTCACTGTTTGCTTCACAATACAAAAGTGTTTTCCTGTATTATATCAGAACAAAGAAACGAAAACCATCATCAACTTCACTTTTTTTTTTTTTTTTAAAATGGCATTCCAGCATGTTCTCCTGAAAAATTCCTGTTCCAATAGAGACAGGAGAACACTCGGGGAGCTTGGGAAACAGGGAGTTTGTCAGTTTTTTGGGTGGTTTGTGATTGTTGTTTTTTAAAATCAGCTCTAATTAAAAATGTTACACTAGGTTAAAGATCTCAAACACATTACTAAGGAGGATTAAATCTGATGATTAAAAATTGATGTGCTGTGGATTAACACATCACTTGCACTGCAACCCTTTCCAAAATTTTTCTGTTTGCTCCTCACATGACACTGACTGTAAGAGCCTACAAAGAACCTCCACACACATCTAGTTACAGGGTAGTTATTTGTGGTTTTGCTATTGAATTAATTTACATATATTGGAAATCGAAAAAGAACATAAAGGAATTTATACAATCAGCTATAAACGCAAAGCTCTGGAAAGCTGACAGCTATGCTCACACCAGTGAGGTTTGGCTTTTGCAATAGAAACAGCTGTTGCACCTAATGAAAGCTCTCAACACTATTCTCTAATGCAGCAGAGTTATAGCAGTGCCTATTTTCCAAATGGTTAAAGGGTCTGTCAGAATTGCCATTACAAACCACTGCTTTCAGAGTTTTATATTCTAGAGTCAGCCATAAAAGATTCATTCAGGCTGAAATCTGACATGAGAGGGCACAAAGCCTTAGACCTAAACACTTTCCCTGTTGTCACATTGGAGGGTTTATCAAATTAGCTTGAAATTAATCTGGACAATTTTGAATTTGCAGGACTGACAAAGTAGTAATGTGTGTGTAGCTTCAAGTGTTTTGGGTGCTGCTCTGCTTATCCAATTCACTGACAGATTTACGTTTTAAGCCAACTAATTTATCAAGTGGGCTAATTATTTTTGGAAACTTAAACACAAAGAAATGAAAAATGATCACATAATTAGCTGGAGAAAAGAGAACACCACTGCAGAGAAGATGCCTTTCTTGGTATTACAGGGCTATGACTGCATCCACAAGGAGAGCTGACCCAGGAAAGCCCAGATTACTTTGGGACATTAAGAAACATCCTCCTACAAAGCCTTTACCCACGTACTAAACATCCCTGTAAAATGCTTAAGAGGCACGAAAAATGGGTTGAGTCAGTCTCCTAAAATCCCTGTTCTTCAGGATTTTACCAACACTTTTGCTTGCAGTTCCCAGGCAAAATTGGAGCTTCATATTGGCAATTTGGGGAAACAAACAGCCTCAGACTTTTCCAGAAATTAAGAGAGGGACTGAAACCCAGGATACTTCAGGATTGTGGGCATTCCTAAAAAAATTCTACTACCATCCTTCTTTTTCTAGATGTCAGTTCCCAAAAGACTTGCTGGTGGCCAGACCACTGGGCTTACAGAGGGGCTTGAGGCACCATATTGGGGTTTGGGTATTTATTTTTTTTAGTTACTAGCTCTGTTCGAAATATGTTCTAGGTTAAGTCTTGGAGGTAACAACTATCACACTATCAGAATTGCATGAGAATCGACTCCTCTGAAGCCACCCTTATGCATAGGAAGTCCACCTAAAATAGTCAATAGAAAATATTAAGGGAAAGAATCAAACCTCTTCTGAAGGGTCTTAAGTCTTCTCCAATCAACAGATGTAGAAATGTGGTTTTATTTACTGGATTTTAAAGTGGAAATTCTTTTCTTAATGAATTCAAATGTACTTTCAATTATTTTAACAAGTCTGATTTAGCCCAGTGGTTTAAGCAATGATCTCTGATGCACAAGGCTCAGCAGCAATGAACAGGAAACTTCCAGGTGTTACTGGGGAGAAACTGGCAGACAATTCAGCTCAGTCCCACAAAACTCAGCCCAGGCACTGAGCCTTAAGCAGTTGGGGACACTCTCCTAATTGCCAGGTGTTATTGATGAGCTGCTTTGCTGACAGAGCTACACCTGATGTAGGTGACATCTGACATGCACATCAACGCTGGGACCAGAGGAAAAGCTCAGCCCTGGGTAACAAGGACTCAGGTCTCTGCATGGCCATTGCAGGACTTCACAACAGCTACAGATGGGCAGAGGGGCTTAGAGTTTCTCAGATACATAAAACAGCAGGAAGGTGCCTCTTTCCTCTACAGAGCCTTTGCTTGTCTGCAGTCTTGCAAGAGGAAAAAAAAGAAATAAAGAGAGATTATTTTCCTATCTCATAACAATAAATTCATTAATAAAACCTCACAACATTGTTACAGTGAGAGGCATTTCATTAAACAGATACTTTAGAGCCTATCAACCTTTCGGTATCCAAAGAGAGAAGAGCTGTGTAAGTGCAAGTGCCACGATGGCTCTGCTTCTTCTATGAAGATAATAATGCAGCTCTACTTCTCTCCTCCATTTAGCCCCTAGGCTTTTGTAGCAGTTTCACAGGATCCTCTTAACATCATTTGAACAGCCAAAGGAGAGACAGGAGTTGGCAAATAAACACTTTCTTCCACTTCCACATGTGAGACACTTCATAAAACCTTCACAACTGAGTTTACCTCAAGGGCATCACATACTTTGCAATTTAGATAAGTTATTATGCCCATCATTTGCTGAGCTCAGTAGAATGCCTGTTTCATAAATCTGAAAGCAGAGCAAACATGGATGAGTGAATAAAAGAACAGATGTAACTTACATAAGGATAAGTATATAACAAAAGCTGCACTAATATATGTGAATATGAAATGAAGTAAAATTAGCCTAACATATTATATAATCCTTTAGCCAGGCACAGAGATTTTCAGCAGTAGACCTCTGCTTACTCTATCTCTGCCTTCTGCAACAGCAGGGGAACACTATCTGATAAACAGTGCTCTTCTATTCCCATTATCTCTTAGTTGAAAGTCAAGCCATGGAAAAGGGCCATGGACTTGCTGGGCTTTCAGTGAGCCAGAGGAACAAGGAGGGAGATTCATGGTGTGTCAATGGAAAGCAGACGTGTTGCTGAATAGCATTGTGCAGGCTGCTAGGCCAGTTATTTGATGGATATGACTTTGCAACGTCTTATAAAGTCATCCAAGCCCACTTCACAGCCACCAGGAGCTGCACCTGTTCTCAGAGCACGCAGGCTTCAAAAGTCATTGTGGTGTGGTGCACTTTCTTGACTTAAACTTGGCTATTTCTAAATGAATAGAAGGAAACTGGTTCCTGGTTTGTTCTCTTCTTGACACTGTGGTGCAGCCTGGTGTTTCATGAATGTATTGACTCATTGTGAAAAGCAAAGGATGGGAAAGCGTAGGAAAAGCACATTTTCTGAAACAGGAGAGGAAGTTTAATGTGCAATGGTCTACCTGCAAAGTTAGAAAAGTGCAAATGCAAAAGGAATAAACTGTTAGTGGCACCAATTCAGGTAGGCTGAGAATGAAGGAAACCAAGAGCAGAGCAAGCAGGTAGAAATGTAAAATTTCTTGTTAGAGTTAACCAAAGATTGGCTTCATGTTAAGATTACCGGTAACATATTGAGAAATGCTGGAGGATTAATTCTGAATAAGCAACAGCCTCAAGAGGGATAAGAAGTAACTGTGGCAGAGGTTCTAACCTGGCATTGAGTGAAGTTTTTAGATCAGGCAAATGGAATGGGGAGAGTACAGGAGCAGAAAATGAGATCTGCCCCATTAAATCTCAGGTGATACAAAAGAATCATAGGCAACCAAAGAGACCCATTAATACTTTCAGCCCCATATTAAAGCACAACAGCATTCACAGAGCTCTTTGTGTAAGAGAGAAGTGACAGTGGGATCTCAGCAGTTATCAATACTCCTAGTCTCTAAAATCAATTTTTGCCCCTGTGAGTCTCTGCTTCTTTGTGCCTTGCATACAAGAGAAGAAAAGAGGCCCCAGCAAGATGCCTACATGGCCCTTGGCTCCACTGGAAGAAGCAGTTGCATCCTGCCCATTTCTCACTCTCCAGTCACCAGCATCTAATAAAAAGCTGAGCTATTTAGTCATCACCCAGTAAACAGCTCTAACTCACAATAGACCAGCATTGCAATATAAAACAGAGGCTATGGCTTATTAAGAAACAGTGAGCTTTTGGGCATACAAGGTTTTATTCAAGTCTGAAGGAGACATGGTAAGTTTAGGTTTGCTGCTTCACACCAGAAGGAAGTTTCTGTACATAAAAGCATGGGTTTATACCAGCTAAATCAGCCAGTCTAATAACACATATAATCTATAACCAGAATGCTTAGGCCATGACAGCTCCAACAAAACACAGCTAATGCTATCAGGAAGGAGTTTTGTGCTGAGAAAGGCTTTGGTCTATTCCACTGAGCTATAGGGGTGTGATAAGTCACTGGAATAATTTTAAATAGCAGCAAATCTGGCAACTGAGCAGTAAATGTCTTAAAATTGGAATAATGTAGGTGGTTGTAGCTGCCTGGCAGTTAAATCACAAACAATTCTGGGCATTAACAGTCCCCATGTAAGGATTTAGGTAAACATTTCCCCAGCCCTTGCTAATCATGCAGTCAGTTACAAACGGGCAGTCTGCTCACCTGGTGCCCTCTGCCACAGAAGGTCTCCAGCCCTACAAACACTTGCTACCAGGAATTGTTACTGCTGTGACAAATGTTGAGTCAACAAGGCTGCTCACAGTAACCACTGTGCTGGATAGGGGTTTCAAGAGAGCTTGTGAAATACAGAAGGACCATCTGAGCTGGAAGATAATTAATAAGCGTAATTTGTTACAACAATCCATGTTATTTTTATTCTGTTCCTCATCAACAAAGACTCTTTCCACCATCTGCTTTGAGCACTGGGGCTTTGTTGCTGTGCTAAGGACCTACAGGCAAACTCTGGTTTTCCATGTTTCACTGAACTCATCCCTAAACAGTGGAAATGTGCACCGGAGCTGTCTGTCAGAATCCTCTCTTGAAAGAAAGGCAGTGCATACAAATGAGGCACAGGAAAATGCAGGAATAGAGTGTGGGGGATGACAGATTTATCTTTGGCCTTGGCACCTGAACTAAGAGCACGTGCAGGTCCAAGGCAAGAGTTTTGTGGTCAGTTGGGTTATGTTCCCACGCAGGAAAAGGGCTCTGCCCTGTTTGTGGCAGCTCAGATCATGTGCTACTCTGCAAAAATACTCCCGTCCAAAAACAACCACAGCAGTCAAGGAGTGCTTCACTTACCACACAAACAGTAAAACTGTGATTTCTCTCCCCAATATTAAGCAACCTTTGCTCTGACTTTAATGGAAAGTACAGATCAGAATTTAATTTTCATTAAAGTAACAGTAGCTTTTGTCAAGCTTTACCTCCACTCTTTGTATTGCCATTCCTACTTACTCAAAGACCCTTCAGGTACTGTTCCTTTGGTTAGATTCACTCCAAGGAGCACTTTGGCAAGCAGCTCTGGGAGACAAAGGAAAACATTGAGAGGTACTTCATGTTTAAAGGCAGCTCATTTGCCTTCTATCACTTATAGCTCCTAAGTAATAAAAATAGAGTCTGTATGCCAGAAGATCCTTCTTGCCATTACCTGTTATTTATAGCTCCTGCATACAATTTCAAAAGCACCTGTTTCTTCTTTGAGCATGACTCCCCTGATCTGTGTGGGGATTTAGGAAGTTCGTGTGTTTAGGCATTACAGAGAATGCATACACGTGTATCCATGTGAGACATGCTTTTATGATTTTACAGAGTCTGCTTGCTGCTTATCCTACTAAATTTTTTTCTGAACATTATTCTCCCAGAGGAGTTTGTGGGATTCTGGCTCTTCTTCATTTTATTCTAAACTCTTTAGCAGGTCCTATAAATGATATTTTGCATTTGCATTCAACATCACGTTGATGTTTCCAAAGATGTATGTGCTTTCAGGATAGCATGTGATGAGAACAGCTCCCCCACTTTTGGATAAACCATGAAGTTTCCTCTGGACAGTCAGTAAGTCAGTGAACACAGACATCTGTTCCTTGGAACAGCCCCTTGCAGCAAAGGTTGACAAGTTCCACGACATCTGTGGCCCATCAGGACTTGGACAAAAGCACATCGAATGATGGATAGTCTCGCAGTGCTCCCTCATCGCAGTCAGTCCATATCACTGAACCATACGTGGGATGTCTTATCCCTATGAGAACACAGAATATATGTGAAGTGTGGTATTTCAGGGCACAACCAGATGCACCCAGGCAAGTTCAGAAGTGACTGACAGGGTATTACTAGAAATGCAGTAAGTTTTCCAGAAAAGGAGAACTGAACTCCCCTCCAAGCCCTGCTTTGAAGAGAAAGTTGGTCCAGATGACCTCCAGAGTCCCTTACAACTGAAACCTTGTGATGATTGTAATTCAGCTGCAACCAGCAAGTGCTGCTTACACATTCCTCCACACCACAAGCAAATCAATCAGGATGGCATCCAGAGAGCAGGGCTCAGCACTCACAGCAGCCACTGGCTCCCCTCTATCCATCACGACAGCATGTACAAAGGGCAGCATTAGAAATAATTTTATATGTTCCAAACAAGGCCCATATGTTTCTTATCTGTGTGTGGATCTATAAAATGTCATTTTCTAAGAACTCGTGTAGGTTCGAATCAAATCCTAAGCCAAAGGGACATCATATATTGTCTCACCTGATAAGACCCTCTGCTGTTCATCCCTCCAGCTAATCCTGTTCAGGGTCTATTACCCAAAGAGCTCAGTGTTTTCATTGCAGGCATAAACTGCATTTAGACACATGTACCAAAACTGGAAGGTATTTATGGATTACACCCAACCTTAGAGAACAACATAAACCCATTTCAGTTAAGAAAGTGTTGCTCACCTCAGAATTCACACAGGCCACAGATCATTTCCTTCTACCAACAAACTCAGAACTGAAATCCAGAGCAGACTAATTGACTTGCAGTCCATCCAGCTACTTCAGGTGCACTTATTATGCTTTTCACCTATTCACTCCATGTCAGAGTGGGAATACCTTGATGTGTGGCACGAGGAAAGGCAGACACAACCTCACTCATTCAGCTGATTTCCCCCAAGAATATAAAAGAGCTGAAAGAGCAGCAATATTTTTGAGACATGACCTGTCATTGCTGCAGGTCTGTGCTGGTGTCTCAGCACCACAGCAGAGGCTGTGCCATCATGACCAGGAGCTTCTTAGTCTGAGGGCACACACAGAGGCTTTGGCCTTCCCGTGCATTATTCTGGCTTAAAAAATAGCGTCATTTCCTTCAGGTGAGCCAAATAAGTTTGCTTTTATTGTCCTTTTTCATGATTTCATTCAGCCACCAGCCTAGATATCTCTCTCTATCCCAACTTAAGCACACAGACCCAGAGGAACCCACTGGCTTGACTCCCCACATAACTCGTGGATATAAAACTGAAGGCAGATGGTTGAAAACACCAACACTCCAAACCTGTGTTTTGCAGAAGCTCAGGTGTTTTCTCAGTATTAATTCCCTGTCTTTTTGGTCAGCCCCTCCCCAAATCAAAGATTCCACCACTGCTATCTTCTATGATGACATATTATCAATGCAAGAATTTGAAGCACAAAGAATTTTGAGGCAATATTAAAAAAATGCAATATTAACATAAAGAGCACAAAAACTCCACTGAGTAGCTGGTTCATTTTCAGATTTCTATCCCCAGAACCCTTCATTTCCCTGCGTATCTTTGTCCCAAAGCAGCTACAGGTACCACACAGATGTGCTGTGGACAAAGCCTGTAAATAGCATTAAAAGCATCTTTTATTTCTATTTCTTCCCTCTTTGTATTTGATCTTTATTCTGTTCATTCCCTTCTCCTATTTCCTCCAGCTGATCACAGGGGCCAGACTAAAGACAGAGAGAAAAATCCAGTGAGAGAAACAGGGTCAGGAGCAGTCTGAAATCAGGAACTAATGAGAAAAACAGGAGAAGCTTGACTAGATGGAGCACCGAGGATCCTCTAAGTGGACCAGGGCTGTAGACATTGATCCAAAACAGAAATGCTGTGAGTTACTGGGCAGGGGGGAGGGTAACACTCAGAGTATCTTGAAAGTAAGATGTCATAGCGGCAGAGGTTTAAAAATAGTTTAAAGGGCAGCTTGTCTTCCTAAGTTCTCAGGTCAGAAGGCACTCGAGAAAAAGACCATGAAGACACTGTAGAGCTGTGCAGATGGGAGAAGTGAGGGTTTGCACATTCAGGAGAGTGTTTAAGGGACTTCATTCCAAGGATGTCAGTCAGCAAGTTCAGCTACAGAGAGCTGAGCACAGACAGCTCCTGCAGATGGGATGTGATGCTGCTGCCCAGCTTCCAGGCACAGACTGGGGCACATGTGGACACTGGGTGGATCAGGGGATTACAGGTGAGGAACATAATCCAAACACAAAGAGTGCAAAGGACTGACCTGACATTGTTGGTCTCTGTGTGTGCTGGGACTGGGCCCAAAATGAGCTTCATGTGCATCACCAGCAACACCAGCAGTGAGTGCTCTGCTGTGAGCCAAGCCCTGCAGAGCTCTTCACCTGGGTTCCAGTGCTGCTTCAGCCCATGCAGTAGCTGCAGGGTTCAGCTATATATCCCTGGGATTCAGTCTCAGCACCAGTCTGTAGCTAGTTATTGCTCTGCTTGGGAATAAGTCACAAATCTTTTCCAAAATCCATTTTCCTACAGCAGCTGTTGTTCTAACACTAATCATGTTTGGGCAAACTATGTCCTTCTACCTACTCCCATCCACATGGATTCTTACTTAAAGTCATTGGAGGGGTGGGGGGGAGAACAAAAAAAAAAAAAAGAAAAAAAAGGGAAAAAAAAAGTGAAGCTATTGATTTAAGGAATTTGCATTTCCCCATGAGAGCCCCGGAGGTGCCTCACCGCAGCCAGGCAGCGGAGGAGCGGGTACAGGCAGGTTTTAAATCAAGGCAAAAAGGCAGAACATAATGCTTCCAATTTACTTTCTTAAAATGAAATGTGCAAGCTAAAAAGCCATGAATTAGCACTACTGAACACCGCAGCCACCGAAAAGAGATTTTTAAGCCATTTCCCCACCCCGCCCCCCTTTATCTTGTCAAGAGACTGTATTTTCATTGCGCTCTCATGGTAATTTAAATCGTGCTCGGGCTCAGCGTGTACCGTGTAATCGTGAGTCGGCAAGGGTTTGAATGCCATCACTGCTGTGCAAATAACATCATCAGCTCATCAGCTGTGTCAGTAACATTGCAATTATGTAAGTAACTATTATTTCCACCCCGATATGCCATATTAGAACTTATTTTGGGGGTTGGAGCTGACAGGTATTCTATCAATATGAAAAGCATACAACAGCAACTGAGCTACTGTTCCAGGTAGGAACATCATTCCACTGGGACTTTCTGGTGGCATCCAGCATGGCTGGATGGTCCTAAAGGAGCTGCTATAAAACCTGTCGCTAGGTGTTCCCTTTGCCCTCACCCCACACCCTACCCATCACCCAGGACCTATTTTCCTTCCTCTTACCACCCTTTGTGCTCAGCCAAATACTATCCCCAAAATGAAACATTACCTTTAACTGCAGAAGCAAGTTAGCTAGACATTTTATTTTGGCCTGTTGTGGAAGAGTCTTGGAGGCTTAGAAGTTGTTTTTTAATATGGTTAAGCCCCTGGACTGGAGCTCAGCACTAAGTGATTAGTCCTTCTGAGGCTTCCCGTGTGCTTTTGGCCAGATCAATGATTTCCTAGGCTCTTACTTTCAGCTTCTTAAAAATGAGGCTGGCATAATGATTCCTTTTTCTAATCCTCCACATGTTTCTACCACGAGCACATCACAGCAGAGCCAGCCCATGAGACTCCTCAGAGAGCCCCAACCTCCCTGTGCTCCCCTTGCAATGGATCTGTTGACAGCAAAGGAGCAGAAGTCCATGTATGAGGGCCCATCAAGGTTCACCAGCAGAGCAAAAAGCCTTTTCTGTCACATCCTGCCTGGTGTAAAGCAGAGCTGATCCCTTGAAAATGACCCCCCTGCAAGATCCGTATAGGAGACAGAGCTCCTCTCCCAGCCCCTTTCCTTGTGACCTCAGCAGCCCAGAGGGGCAGATGAGTTGTCCAAAAACGTTTCTGCTTGCCTTGATTTCTCTCTCACACACACAACCCCTCACCAACACAAACCATGGCCAGAACACACAGCACAGGTCCAAGTTCAGGGCTGAGAGGCACTTTGGTAGCAGCTCAATATATGAATAACTACAATAGGAAGCCATGCTCAGATTAATTCCCAGTCAGCTGCTCTGTGTTGTGCCTAAAGAAGCAACGCTCCACTGAATGTGTGTCAGAATGATAGATTTGGACTCTTTTTTTTTTAAGATTATTTCAGCTTAAAATGCAATTGGAAGATTGATTCTTTAGATCCTCACGTTATATAGGGTCTAGGTCTAGAGTATAACTCAGTGTGAAAGGAAATGATTCTCACCTTCAGCTCACAGAGATGCTGCGTATCACGAAAGCTGACAAAGGGTATGAATAAAGGTAAGGAATGAGAAGAGAGAGAGACATAAAATTATGAATGCCTGATATTTACAGAATACCTGTACACAGCACTATTAATCTATACTTTTGGTTGTTCTGAAATCACCCCTGCAAGGAACATGTGTCTATCTGAATATGCTCTCTATTAGGATAATTATATTTTTATTTTGGGAGGACACCAAGATCATCCATTCCTTTGCTGTATTCTCTAGTATATTATATTCACGGGAAAACATTTATTCAAAACTTCATTTTGATTTAATAGAAAAATGGTTCTTGCCACAGCAATGTGGAATACTCATTTTTCTCCATGTGTTGATTTTTGGCATATAAATGCCAGAAGCCTCTGTTCTCTTACCTTATCAAGAAAAACTTGCCTGAGATTAATTTCCTCATCATCCCTTCCTTTTAAAGTGGCTGTTTTTCAATGCCATTTAAAGGCATGGTTCTGATAAATTCCTGGTTTCAATGTACAGATTTCAATGAAAGAGTCTATTCCACAGCAGTAAAGTCATTGAATCCAAATAGAAAGAAGGAGAAAAAAGAATTATGAAGTTCAGTACTGCTACTGAAGGCACTTGTATGAGAGGTGCCCTCATGAGTTTCTTTCTAATGACAATTAGTTTTGAAATAAACGAATTGCAAAAGCCTTAAAAATTTTATAGAGGTGAAGGAACATGCTTCTGATACCACTTTTTAATTGCATATTGGACTAATTGAAGACTACTTACACACAGCAAAGGATAATTCTTAAGGAAAAGAATAGGAACAGCTGGGATGGAAAATATGAATTTGACTCCAAACCTCTACACTTCTGACTCTAGCAGTTTGACCATAGAGCCAAAAAATATTTATATATTTTATAGGTGTTTGATAAGTCAACAAAAGTCACCTTTCCACTTAATGCTCCTTCCCCTCTCTATAGTCATCTTTAGCCAGACTTTATCCTGTATTCATTAGTCTGAACTGTCAGTAGAAGATGCCTGTAAAAGGCTTATTTTAAATTGAATTAATTTTAAGTTGATCAGTTCAAACTTACTTACTGTTTAATTGCATTTAATTGTATTTAAATGGTATTAATTAAATTTTAATTTGTATTAATGTGTTAAATTTAAATTGTATTAAACTCTATTACATTTTAAATTGTAACACCCAGCCAGAAATTTTCTACTCTGAGAATATTCTGCACCCAAACTACAAATTCCTGCTGGCCTGATTATCACCCAAGCAGCACTGAAGAGGAATTTAGACTCACATTGCCTTCTGTGCAGGTTAATGCCTTACACTACTGATACAACCTGTAGGTGGAAAGGGGCATCCTGCACCTCACGGCTGCAACGAGTGCAAGAAACACAGCACAGGAAAGAGAAATGAAAAAGGAGCTCAGCTGTTGCCCTCTGGTTAGGAATGTGAAGCTCTTCACTCTCCTCTGTGCTCTAAGGGTGACTTTTCCCCATTAGATGGTAATTGTTTTTTAACCAATGCACAAACACTCCAGGGAAAAAATAAATAAATGAGAGCTGCACCTGCCTCCCCCAGTGCTCATCTCTGGGTCAGGGATCAGCCCCACATCTCTCCCTACTGTGCAGCATCTGTCCCACATCTTACATCACTCTGCCCTGCAAGGGTGGGCAGGTTCCCAGAGCCCTGAGAACTGTCAGCAGGAAGCAAACAGCACACTCACACTTCTCCAGAGGTCTCCTGAGCAGGTGATGCTTGCACAGCACCCCCAGCTGATGTTCACAGGCTCTGCTAAGCCTGGCAGTGCCTTTTGCTGCACCTTGTTTACTTTGACAAAGTAATAACCTCACCCCTATAAAACCAGCTTTGCTTGTTCAAGCATGATTTTAAAACAAAAGGATAGAAAGAAAGGAAAAATCCAGTCCTAAGATTTAATTAAAAATCCAAGACCTCAAAGGTGTTTAGCCACCTAATTCCCATTATCTGTTTATCACAGACAGGAGCCTAAATCCTACAGATTTTTAGCTGCTAGAGACCATCTTCCTAGGCTCTCATAAAAGAGTTCTGAAAAATAAGAAGGAGCTGGCAAAAGCTTTGATGGTCCTTTGTTCATTGTTAACAGAATAAAGAAATCTTTTTGAGACAAATCTGAGCTCCTTAAAGATGTAGGACAGAGAAACGAAGAGTTATTGCCCTTTGGAGATGGCATTATTTTGCCATGGAGTTGGTTTTGTCAGATGAAGTTTTATGACACACAGTGGCAATCATCCATCTTTGATGAGCAGACACACACTAAATCAGAAAGACTGCTCTCCACGGATCATCGAGTCACAGCACACAGCTTGGTAAATCATCAGACTCTTAAATAAATACTCTTAATTTGCTGAAAACTACCTTACAATTCTGCAATATTTAATGCAAATCAGGTATTTTTACCTCAAATGATGAAAAATAATAAAGTGCACTGAAAACAGGTGACCTTTGGCAATGACAGAGGAGCATTGGTAGGGAAAATCTGTTGTCTTTGCAACGTGAAGAAGTTGATCCGAGTGCACTGAGATGTACCAACCTCATCGTGGAGCTTTGTGGGAGACCCACATCCGAGGCAAGATGTGACATTTCACTTCTCAGATATCAAGTAGGGCGGAAAAAACCTGTCTTACACTGCAGATCAATACATCACTTAGAGACAGGGAGGCCATAGCCCAAATCAATCTGTAAGGTGTCAGAAACATCTAGGCCAACACCTGGCTACAGTGCCCTTTAGCCCCCTGAGAGCCACAGACTAAAGCAGTTGTCAGGAGATGTAGTCAGCCAGGAAACAGCACAAAGCAAACATCAAAAGGAGCCTCTGTCATGGAGAAGGGTATTGTTGTTTTCCAAAAATACCAATTTGTAATGCATCGATTTCCCAGGCCCAAATGTGCATTCTATTTTACTCAGGACACATCAAGTTGTGGGGAAAAAAAAACCCTGGTAATTATTTACTCCATGGATATGCTACATTTTGGCTGAACAATGAGGAAGAAGTTAGGGTGGGGGTAAAGCAGAGAGCAGATAAACCTGCATTTTAAAAGAAACTGCAGACTGTTACAATGAACCTCTGGCCTCTTAGCTTGCAGTTTCTATAGGGTGAAGGCATACACCACAGCTTCTCTCATTCAGGAAATATTATTACAAGCTGGACTTCATTCCTCATCCTCCTTTTTGTTAAGGGCACATTAAAATCAGTATGACCCATTGTTGCTGGGGCTATTTTAGTCTCATACACAAGGACACTCCTGAGACCACTCCCTACAAGTTCCACTTTCAGGTCACTTCTCTTTCAAAGACTAGTTCCCAAGTGAATGATGGGGGTTCTTTCCCTCCATCACAGAAATTTTTTTGTCACAAAAATGATTTATCTGTTGACAGCCAGGTTTGCTGCCCCCAGGCAACTGATGGCAGTTGAAACCACTCAGTGAAAAGCAAAGAACACTATTACCAATTTAAAGAAAAGAAGTTAAAAACAGGTATAAATACTCCTTTCCTCTAAGACTGTCTTGTAACTCTTCCCTGGAAGACACAGCAGCAGATTCAGCTTTTCAAGGTGTCAGGTACATGTTTACTCTTGGGTTACAACACTAATTGCAATTCAGAGAAGGTAGACTAGATAGTGGATGGTCTTAAAAAACATTTTTCACTATTTGCAAAGTTTCTTCTGTCAAAGGGGTATGGTAAGAAGAGTTGAAAATAAAAGGTTGTGGTTCAAAGCGATGGAGAATGGGTCTGCACCTAAACTACTGGATTAAACACAAGCCCAGAAGAAGATGAGATGAACTCATGATAACCAGTGGTAGGGACTAAATGAGGATGTGCACCAGCGTGATCCACTGACAGGGATCTGCTTGTGGTTGATCTCCCTGTGTAGTCAATGAGAAGAACAGCACCCAAATAATTGGGAGCACCTCAATCACACTCCTGCTCTGCAAGTATCTCCCTCTACTTCTGTTTCACATCCAAGGCAAAGAAAAAAAGAACAGTTACATCAAGTTTTCTTTCAAATTTGACTCTGCAGATTGCAGACTGCTGAGAACAAGGCCTGTCTAACCATCCACTCATGGTGGCCTCTTAGGAATCAGTGTATTAATATGTTTAAACAAAATGCCATAAGTCACAGAATCATAGAATGCTAAAAGGGTTGGAATGGACCTTAAAGATCACTCAGTCCCAACCCTTCCACCATATGCAGGAGCACCTCCCACTAGACCAGGTTGCTCAAAGCCTTATCCAACCTGGCTTTGAACATTGACAAGGTTGGGGCTTCCACAAACTCCCTGGGTAACTTGTTCCAGTGTCTAACCACATATAGAAAGTCTCATCTTAGCAAATCTATAAGCTAGTCATGAGTTTAATTACACAGAAGACATAGGAGGGATATTAGGCACCAGAGGGTACTTCTAGAACAAAGTCTATGGCTAAATTGAGAAGTATCTGCACACATATACAGTGTATTATAGCCCAGCTGAGAAGTCATATAAACGTAACCTGTTGCTTACTCAGTTGCTGGTTGTGATCACACATCTTCAATCTCAAAAGCCAGAGCAAGAGCAGGGCACGGTTTTACATTTTTCCATTTGAACTACAATTATTGTCACAAGAGCCAATTTCACATTGGGCCGTTTCTTGCTCTTGTTGCAATTCATCATGAGAAGACGTGAGATCTAAGATACCTCAGCAAGGCATAGTCCATGAATAATACAGTGCATTACCTTGACCTTTTCAGTTTGCTTTGTAGTGTGATTGGCCAGCCATTCCTGTCCTCCCCTGTTAACCACCCCATTAACCTGGGACGAGAAGGTGGAATGGACAGACGATTAGGCAGCAGAATGCTAAAAAGGTTAATGCAGGAGCTCACAGTCCCAGCTTTCTTGAGCCTCAGTGAGTACTAAGATTCTGCGACCTCTTTCAAAGCATGCAGGGAAAAAATAAGAAGTCGCACAAGATGAACTTGGTACTCATTTCAGATTATAATCATGTAGCTCCTTTCAGATGTCACACTCGGATGATTCTAGAGTATGCATGAATAAACCGAGAAGAATGTTTATTTTTACTCCTCTCAATATGGAGAATATTCAATTAGAGTGGTGAGTTTTTTCCTTGAAGCTGGTCATTCTTGAGTAAAGGAATATTGGAGAAAGGAGAAGTGAAGTATCTCCATAAGGCAGAGTCTGCTTTCAAAGGTCACTAGTGCTCCTCTAACTGCAAGGGCTGAGTCATTCCAGTCATTACCTACTCAAAGAGAGAGAATGGTGGGATTTTTACATCCTGTGGGCTGTCAGCTGCAGAAAACTTCATCTTGGTACTCACCAAGACTCACAGGGCAGGTGGCTCTCGTGTTCAGACACAGGCAGAACATGAGGCACAGGAAGTCTCAATTAAATTTCAAAAGAGCCTGTTGAAGGCAACTGCCCCAATTCCCTGAATTTCCACAAATCTTAAAAAGAAAAAAAAAGAGGTGGCATGTTCTTTTTTTTTTTTGTAAAGATCACACCATCATGAATGACAGAGTTAGAGGTATCAGAAAATGCTTTCTGAAGCCTTGTAGTCAAAAGGCCTAATTTCAAGACTCCACATGAGCTTCTTCTGCTTGTAAAGATTAACTAACCATCACTCCAGTGGTTTGGTTACAATGACCTGGGATAGTTTGTTTTTCAGACACCACCATATTTGCAGAAATGTGTTATTCTGAGTTGCTATTACCAGAAATGATATGAAATACTTTAGATGGAAAAAGCAGGAGCAGAGAGAAAGGGACCTTTTCACCACCCAGTAAAACACCAAATTTTACATTTATTACCGGTATTGACCGCAATAACGTGGAGTCTTTTTTATTACCTCACAGTAATAATGTATTCTCTATTTTGCTTAAGGTGAACAATGATATTCAGACAGGAAGAATTACTAACAAAGAAAAGACAAAGCTTTAAATTATAAAAATGCCTTGATAGTTTCTCTCTGTAATACATTTTAAGTCCAGAAGGGACCATTAAGATCACCTATATGCCAAGGATTTTTACACGGTGCTTTTTGATATATGGGATCTCAAGTAACATACCATTTCTTTTGACCCTTGCTCTTGAGCACTATCTCTGATGGATTTTTACAAACTGCATATTGAAATATTCACATGCTTAGGGGCCTGCTCAAAAACTGAGCGAGATTAGGGAAGAATAATTTCCTTTCAGAAAAGCAGTCTTTTTTTTTTTTTTAGTGTAAAAGTTTTGCTATGTTTTGTAACAATTTCAGTGAAACCAGTATAAAGAAAAGGATATCAGGCTGCAATACTTTTAACATGTTGATTTGAAAAGACTGGTAGCAATTTTAATGCTAATTCTTGATTTAAAGTTTGGAATATAACTGAATATTTCTGGGCATTTTGCAAGAAAATTTATAGCAGTTATGCGATTTACTGGCTCTCCGTAACTCTACCCTCTACTTCTCAGGACTAGACAAGACACCATCATGAGAACTCCCAACAGCTCGATTCTACAGATCACTATCACAAATCAAAGCATATCACAAATTAAGAGAGTACTGCTCTTGTCAAGAATCAGATTAAATTCTGGGTATGTTGAATAAAAAGGGAAAATGAAGAGAAAGGAAGCCAATCCATTCCTGCACTTGTTTGAAAGTGTGGGTGACCCGGGGAGTCCTCATGGCAGTGAAAGAACTGTCCCCTCCCACAGCTAAAGGACTAAAATGTTTGCTTTTTGTGCCCACGAAATGAGGGCTGAGGTGACCCCTAAGAGAATGAACGTGCCAGAAACCCTGGGGAGTTGTGCTGCTGTCGTGGTTTAACCCCAGCTGGCAACTCAGCCCCACGCAGCCACTCGCTCACTCTCCCGGGTGGGAGGGAGAGAATCAGAAGAGCCAAAGTGAGAAAACTTGTGGGTTGAGATAAAGACAGTTTAATAGGGAAAGGAAAAGCCATGCACACAAGCAGAGCCAAACAAGGAATTGATTCCCCACTTCCCATGGGCAGGCAGGTGTTCAGCCATACCCAGGAAAAGCTGTAACAGTGACTTTCCATCACACATAACAGTGACTTGGGAAGACAAATGCCATCACTTTGAATGTTCCCACTTCCTTCTTCTCCCCCAGCTTCACATGCTGAGCCTGACACCATATGATCTGGAATATCCCTTGGGGTCAGCCGTTCTGGCTGTGCCCCTTCCTACCTCCTTGTGAACCCCCAGCCCCTTTGCTGGTGGGGTGAAGAACAGAAGAGCCTTTGGCTCTGTGTTAACACTGCTCAGCAATAAGGAAAACATCCCTGAGTTATCCACACTGTTCCCAGCACAAACCCAAAGCACAGCCCCATACCAGATACTGTGAAGAGAATTAACTCTAGCCCGACCCAAACCAGCACAGCTGCCTTGAACAGCTTCTCCCCAAAGCCTCCTTTACAGCTACATAGCAGTAACTTTACTTTTGAAATACATTTATCCATTGTTATTGTAAAACATGCCCTAAGAATTTTTGTTTTCCAAAGGGATAAAAACATCAGCTTTTACACATCAACAAACAAGCAGAGAAAAAGCTCTTTTTGTTAAGATGAGGAATGTCCCTTTTTGTGGAAATAAAAGCTGGGGGTGCATAAAACCAGATACAGCCATTTAATTAGTAATCAACAGTGGTCTGTCAGTCAGAGTTACTGTAACTCATGAACTGTTAAGTAAAAGCAAAAATGGCAAGTAATTAGTCTGTATCCATTAGAGCTTCACTAGCACACACTCATACAGACAGGGTTTCAATTGGAGGAAGAAATGAAAGTGTGAAACTCCTTAATATATTCTGCTTTTTAATTAGCAATCAGTGCTGGTTTGTCAGCTATACCAACTCTAATGAACGAGCCATTGAAACACAGAAAAAAAAAAAAGGCACATTTTCAAAATCATTTTTGCTTATATTTACATTCTCTCCGGGCTGAAACATCAGAGAAACTACTGAAATACCATCTTTGCCATCACAAAGCAGCAGAAATCACGTAGGAACCCCAAGTCCAACACAGCCAATGCATCACTGACAGCTGGAGTGAAGACACGAGCGGAGTATTTACGAGAGGCAGTTTGTATCTCCAAACACCGACAAATAAACATTACCTTTGTTAACTGTGCACAACCCAAAATCTCCAAGAGCTCAAGTAGTACTACTTATATGTCAACGCAATTCTTAAAAATTCATTAAGAAATGGATAGTGTCTTACCAGGCTGCTGTGCTTTCCTTGATCTCTGGGTGGAGAAGGAGGTGAGTGAAGTGCAAAACACGTTCCTTTCCCTGATCCTCACAGGAACCAGGGAAACCTGAGCAGGTGAAGCAGAACACAGCCTGCTTCTGGGCCTTGGTAGGCACAAGGTTTTACTTCCCCCCAAAAAAGGATGGGCTCTACAGCACTCCAGGAAAGCTGAGCAACAAAGCCAAGCTCTCCAGCATTAGGCCAAAAACCTCTTCCTCAGAGCAGTTCAGGTGCTGAGGGAAAGAGGTCGAGATGTATCAAAAGCAGAGGGTGGGTCCCACTATAATCAGACTCTATAATTGAAGTCAGGTGTCAATGGATGGACGAACTGATAAAGGCACCAACCCAGCTTAAACTAATTACAATTTGCAGGTAGGGTGGTAATTGCACTTCTAACTGCCTAAATTAGGCAAACAAATGCCTAGTTGCATTTATGTAGAGGCTGACAGGGCACCCTGTGCCAGCTGAAAATTCAGCCCTAAATAGTCGTAATGTTCTTGCTGAAAAACGACTTTTGTTTGCCTAACATCTGACAGTGTTACATCTATTTCACTAGATGTTTAATTAGTTTGTTTTCATGGGTGTTTTCATTTCCATTTCAGCTTTCCATAGCGATGGGAGAGAGAAGGTTTCTGGCTCTGTGCTTAAAACCAGTCCCAAGGCAAAGGACGTGGCACCAGTTTGCCTTCACCCTTCCAACATCAGCTGTGTAGAGCACTCAGCCAACATTTTCAGCTTTCAGCAGCTTTTGTGTTTTTAAAGTACATTCTAGCTGGCCCCTGCTTTGTCTCTGATGGCTGGCTTTCAGAGCTTGTAAACATCCATCTCGCAGTGGAGTTTTCAGTTCCTATTTTTGAAACATCAACTACTTTTCTGCAAAACACAGGTCACAACGTCCTGTTGAATCCACAAGAGATTCGCAAACAGGTGCTTTCAAGCAACTGTAAGCCCTCCACCTTTTCTCTTTGAACAAAAGCCTATAAAAGATTAATCATGTTAGGTCATAATGCTTTTGTAGTTTGCCATGAGTGTGTTTATGAATTCTAGGTATTGGTTTGTGAAAGGCTCCAACCTGTGTTCCAGGTTTCCTCCAGTCCCTTGGCCAACTGCTGGTTCCTCAGTATCTCAGTGGGGGGTCTTCTGGGTTTTTTTTTTTTTTAAGCAAGCAAACTACTTATTGCTTCCTTATACACCGCCCCACCAAACACCCATCCAACAGACGACCCTTTCCTTTGATAGCTGCTCTTCACTTACAAGAGGCACTAACTCAGAGCACTGAACTGTTTCATTCTGTACAGCCCACGAGAAAGCTGTGTTTAAATAAAGACCACCTTTTGACCTCTTCCAAATTCCATTCTTTCTGAATGAAAATTCTGTGTGCTGAGTGACTGTAGCACCGAGGTAAGTGAATGAGAGGCTAGAAAGGAATGTCCTTTTCAATCCTACAGTTTTTGCACAGATTCTATGGTTTTACCAAACAGAAATCTCTGCATAGACTTAAGATATTCTATTAAATGCTGAATTCTATTAAATGCTTCAAATTGAAGCTTAAAAAGTTATTCAGGAGATGTGAACTGTCTGTATCACGACTGAAGTCATGTGTTGTACCAAACCAGATGACTCCTGTTACTCAACAAGGCACATCCCATGAGGTGAGATAGTAAAAATATTGTTTAAAATTCAGGGTTTGGAAAACTGTCTCATCTAAGATTTAAAAGAACACCAACCAAAATACCCCCCAAAATTATGTACTTCCTTGCTGCTGTGTGACAGCTGTAAAACATTCACCTGCTCAGTCAAGAGAAGCACTGAGCAGACCCCAGGGAGCCCCACTCTGTGTGAGCACAGTGGGTGCAGATTTGTTGTCCAGTGGGTAGAGATCACCCAGTCTCCTATTCCCTCACCAGCACTTCCCCTTCTGGGGCCAAACTTGCAATGCTGTCACACAAGATCACACCCTAATGGAAATTTGGTCAGATGAGTCCTACTGTTTCCTGCAGTATCCTAAAGACTTGTACACTGCAGTGGATAATTAGATGAGAAATTGTCAGATCAGCAAAGCAGTGTGAATTACCACTAAGCATCAATCCTCATGGATCCTCTGTCTGGGACCAACTCTGGCTTCAGTTTCCTTGCCTTAGACTACAGTTTGTCTGCTGCTCTTTGACTACCATCTTTTTTTAAGACTTCTAAGACGATTGTCTATTTTAAATCATCTCAATTACAGAAGGATTGAGCTCCCATTTTTTTCTTAGTCCTAACTTTTTTTTTTAAACCACACTTGTTTTTTTAATAAAAAATAGAAGCAGCTCTTGCTGAAACTTGCCTCAAGGTTAAGATAACAATGCATCCACAATGCAGGTAGGGGTAAAGTCACACTGAAGGCAGGAATAGTCTTCCTCCTTCTCCAAGAGTTAGCAAGACTGAGCAGAACTGGTTCCTCCACTACCAAGTTATGTGCAACAACTGAAGACCTCAGTACTTGATTTAAAAGCCAAATGCAAATGATTTGGAAATTAAAGATCACCAGAGCGCTAATGACAGGTTGATACTGTAAGTCTGCATGACCTTTACGATGTTGAAGATGCCCCTCCAAAACCAACAAGCAGAAATCAAAAACTGTTGATGATGTTTAGCATAGTATTTATTGAATGGTTTATCTTCTAGGGTCACTTTATTACGTGTCAGTGCACGTTTAGCTTATTTTGAGTGGATAAGGACAAAAAAAAAAAGACACATCCAGGGGAGAAATGTGAATATATTAAGAAAAAAAACTAAAATATTCAGGCTTATCCAGTGGTATACTTTATTAGGAATAACTACATAGATAATCAAAGTACAGTTATAGGCTGGAGCCCAACAATGCTTTGCCTTTTTTTTTTTTTTACATAAAAAAGTAAAGTTTCACAAAAATCTCTTTAGCAAAGCCAGAAGCAGTGTTATTTTAAACAGTTTATTTACATTGCTTAGATTGGCAAAAAGAGATATAAAAAACAGTGCAGTCTGACACATTCAGAAGCATCACTAGTTACATATAGATACAAAACACAGGTGGTTAAAAAGAAATCAGAAGTTGTGAACTCCTGCTAATACCAACAGTTGAACTGTTAATGAAATGCAGAAATATACATATTTATATAGTTCATGGGATAGCATTGCATTGCACAAACTCTTCAGAGATGAAAGAGGTGAATATACAGTTTTGAAGGAAGACATAAATACATAAGAAAGCCAGGTAAAAGCCTTAGGAGTACTACACCTGAAGTTTGACACACCAGAATTGGACCCTCAAGTTGCAATGTCACACCATTAATCCCATGCATTAAATAATGATTCATTAACCAACTACAGGGAAGGTGTGGACCTTGGGGGTTTGTTTTTTTAACAGCCCTACTACAAGGGAGTAATTCTTTTCCTCAGACTTCCACTGCAGAGCAATTCAAAGAATTCAACAGATCATTTTTGGTGATCAAAGCTTCTCATTTCCTTTAAAATTACTGTTCATACCACTGCTTTACAGTGAGGCTGCAGGAGATCATAATCACAGAAATTCAACTCTATTTAATTATAAACAACTACATTTATAAAGTATCTGGGATAAGCAGCTGTACAACAGGTTAACTGTCATACTTGAAAAGTCAGGTACTTCATAATGCATCTCACCATTTAAGAAATCCACAATTCAAACATTAGAGCCTTCTGCCAATTGGTGAAATTAGGCAAGCATAAGAGTCATCCAAACTAGCAGTAGATTATGTGATCATCATCTTCCTTTCAAGATCTGACAAACCAGTTTATTGCCTAGAGGGAACAATTTCCATAGGAGAAAACGTTTCGGTCACGTTGGTGAGAAAACAAATTTATGCAAGGGAATACTGTGTTTAAATGAAGGCCAAGTTACTTATTCCACTGATTGGCTGATCTGCTTCAATACAACTAAAAATCCCTTGTGATTAACTTAGTGTTATCTAACATTTTGCTAATCATTGCTAAGAGCTAATGACTAAGGTACCATTTATGTCAGTAACAGGTCAGTGACCAGCCAGCTGCTTGTCAGCCACTGCCACACAGCAGTGTCTTTTCAACCTGCTTCAGATCAAGTGGGTTGTTGATCGGCTTAGTGTATGACTCCTCCTTTCAAAGATTGAGGGAAGGCTGACCAAGGAAGGAGAAGGAATACCCTGTCAGAGAAGAAAAAGAAAAGGTTATTGATAATTTATTAGCCAATGTCAATAGTTCAGTAGTCATTTTTCAACCTTGACACACCATATACAAGAAATATGTGAGTGCACAAGATCTTTAAGATTGGCAGTTTTTTAATTTAACGATTTAGCACTACTAGAGTTAGAAAAGTTAAACACGTTTTTAAAATTGAAAAAAATAAGACGTTTTTCCCCTTATCAGCCTTGAGAGATTTAGAATGCAAGAATATGTTTTTGAAGAGTAGCTGTTAACTAAGTATTAGCATACATCTTGGATCACTCTTTCTGCAATAATCATCTCCCTCCAAACTGAAGGCAAGATACATTATGATAATCTCTTAGAGAAACAGAGCTTCCCTCAGATCCTACAACTTTCTGTATTATCCTCAGCTCTGAGCCCCAGATGAGATGCTGCACAACTGTTTTCTTGGCTGCAGAAGGCAATAGACATCACAATGATTTGTCAAAGCTTGCTTTAGCTGTGTCTGAATGGGTACACACCAGGCAAAAAGCTGACTTTCCTGATGCTGGGAGAATAAGCTGCTTCTGAGACTTAAAATTACAGTGAAGCCAACACATCAATATGTAGCACTAAAAGTAAACCTCTTTGGATTAGCTGAGATTTTATATTATTTTCACATTAGACCTCAAGATACTTTCACAAGCAACCTTCTGTTGCTCTTTACAGCACAGCCAAGCTCCTCAGCATATCAACAGGTCACAGAAGTTTGGCAGCCTGCGCACCTTCGTGCTTCAGGAACCTGCTCAACAGCGATACTGGGGGCAGGCAAGGATATACCACTTCACTATGAATGAGCCTTATGCCTGTTTATGGCACATCTTCCATTTGTACTCATAGAGAATGCTTGAAAATTAAGTCCTAAACTCCTCTTTAAAGAGCAGCTCTTATTAAGGTCTCAAGTATTTTATAGCAGATCTTTCCTATTTACAGGATGGGGGAACAAAACCCTAAAACCACAAGTAAAATGAGCTGCTCAAGACTTCCCTGCAACCAAGTTATTAAAGCCCTCAGAACTCCAGCTAATGAACTATGCTGGCACTTGGACAACTGAACTGAAACAGTAATTCAACTGTAGAGAAATTAAAGAAAAACACCAAACAAAACAAACAAAAAAAGAAATTAAAAGGACTTGTGAAAGAATAAACTTTGCACTCAGAACCAGAAAGAGAACTAGACCACATGTGAGTGTTGATTCCAGCCTTGTGCATTAGAACATGTCAAAGAAGAGCCCAACACCACATAAAGCACTCTGTGGATTCCAGGGTTCTACAACTGTACTCTGCTCTCTTAGTTTAGAGGAATCAATATCTTTTGCTCACTTCAGTCAGGACCTGATGCACAGAATTCTTCAGCACCATACTGGTTATTATCTCCAGCATCAGCACAAGTAGTAGCAATAGCACTAGGACATGGTCTGTCCAAGGCATGACCATTTAAGTTTTCCAAGTTGGAAGATGTTTTCGCTTGTACAGCATTTGAAAGATGAATATTTGGAGAGCCAGGACACAGCAGAGGTCGAGGCTTGGAATTTTGAGAGCTCCAGTCAACAGAACTGGAGCGATGAACATTAACAGCACATTTGACAGGTCCATTTAGGCTGCATGTAGAAGATGAATGAGCAATCTACAATTAGGAAGAGGTTAAAGGGTTAGTCCAAACAAGAAAAATAACAAGAATCCAAGCTTTTTTGATATTTTTCCTCTATAATTCTTTCTGGAAAATTCCCACATAACACAGGCCAGGATTTAATTTAAATAAAACAATATGTGTGAATAACAGCTTTGACTCTCTTAATGGACTCAGGCAGGTTTCCTGCAGTTTTAGTTTCTTACTCAACAACAGCACCGGTATTCCAACTTGAGGGGTTGGAATCCAAACCTCTTTTCCCCTCAACCTCATCATTCAACCAAAAAGGCTTTATGCAAGTTCAGTGATGTGTGGGATTGGTTAAAAAAAAAAAAAACACAACACATGATCTGCTGCCAAGCAGCAACTTAATATCCCAGAACTCTGGGAAGCATCTGAAACACAAACATAATTTTACTACTATAAGTTTCTACAACTGTTTTTTGGGGGTTTTTTTGGGGGGAAGTACTTTTGTCTGGGGAAGACACACAGAGAAAAGTACATGACTTGCAAGTTCATGAGAAATAAGATACGGTGCTGTACCAAAATGAAGACAATTAGAATGCAAAAACAATTGTTGGCATAATCATAACAAAAGGAAGAAAATCACTCTACAGAGAGCTGGGCTATAGTCTATGGTGGATTTTATTTCCACTAAAGCAAGGGAGTCCACTTTGATACTTCCTCCCTTATTAATTCCTATTTTCTCATGCGGGGGAGCAAAGCAGTATCTCTGTGTTGTACAATTTAATGGATACTCAAACATACTGAATTATCTCAATGTTAAGGTAGTGATATATCAGACATTAGTAGAAAGATGAACAGGATTTCCCTGTCTTGGCATTCTGTCCTACAAACTACAAAGTAGGTGTTTACTCATCAGATTTACTCAATAGAATGAAACCAAAGATGATGAAAAAATCCTCAAAATCTAGTCTGCTTATCTACACTATACTAAAAAACTGAGTTTGGCCTAATGTAGCAGGAGAAAGCTGCAAGAGGCAGCCTGTCACAGCAGAATAGTTGCAGTATGTATAAGTTATTTTACCAAGTTTTCTTAAACATATATAAGGAGATAACTCCCTTGACTTTTTAAAAACTTGCAGACTGCAGCATCTGTATTTCTCTATCATTCCTTCCCAGTTTTTTCCACAAGACGTCTATCATCTCACGACTGTGATTGAAATGTTCACCACACTACTCAGGGTTGTACACCACATTTCTCTACAATGTTCAAAATCAAAAGCATAAAAACATAAGACACTGAGTTGGAACTTTCTCACTCTCAGGAGAGGAAACATATTCCATCCCTGGCAAAAGAGATTGGTGGGATTTTTCAACTTAATTGTACAAGGCTACTCTCACTTTTTAATCCATACAGCAGAGTTTTCTGCCTTTTCAGCAGGTAAGCCTTCTCATTAAAAGAGCTCTTGAAAATAAAACACTTATGAATGTAGTCAAAATGGAATTCTTTCCCTACTGCGGATCTTGATACTGTTAAAGGAGGATGAGCAGCAGACATGAAGTAACTGTGATCTGAGAACGGTGATTGCTTTGGCGTGCACAGCCAGGTCACTCACCGCTAACGACGACGTGCTCGTCAGGCGGCTGCCGATAAAACTCTCAGTAGCCGAGCTGGGACTTCTCCCCTCTGTCGCACTGTGAGACATTAAAGCCCTTCGGAGAGCCCGCTTTGGTGTTTTTGAGAAAGAGAATGCCCTTGTAACCTGAGGAGTTGGACAAGCAGTTATGCACTGACAAAAAGCAGGCTGTAATGACTACTACTGTATAAAGCTACCAGTCAAATCTTGAACATTTGTAGGGCATGTATCAAATGCTAATATGACTGTATCACAAGTAGCCGAACACCCACACCCAAAGAGATCTGACTTTTAGAGGCTCCCCATCAGCCCTGCTCTTCTAACTCTGTCCAAATATGAGCAAATGGCAGGGGGAGAATAGGGCAGAGATTCAGGGAAAAGTCAAAATAAAGTCTAGTCAACGAGGTTTCCTCACATCTGTTGGTCCTGCAAAGTCAGGCCCCTCCTCCTCCAAGTTGCTCTCCACTTGGTATTTTAGAGATTTGAAGTATTAAACAAAATAAGTTCCATAACGGACTCAAGAATGACTACATAACACTTATGACTGTAATACTTAAGACTATATACAGATATTCTAAAATCTTAAGCACTCCTCACCCTCTTTCTTTAAGAAGCTTATACTTAAGAGTTTTAGTTCAGATTAAGTTTTTCCTGTCACTACTGTAAATACTACAAAACACCTTAAACAGGAATACTTGCACAATTCTCTAAAATAGCTTTTACTGTAAAGCACTATCTTTATAATATCTTTTATACTATCTTACCTTTTTTGATGTTTTCTTTATTGCCCTGGATGCTCTGCTTAAAGTACTGTCCATATCTTTAGTACTTACTTCAACTGAGTCAGGGTCAGCAGTATAAATGAGATTTTCCTGTAGTCAAAAATAGTCAAACATCAGCACCTGTCAGAATATAATTTTCTAGTTCCTTAGATCAGATGTATCAGTTTTAATTGCCATATTCCTCCATATTTAACTCTTCATATACAGTTCAACAACTATCAGTTTTGGAGACATTGCATTATATTAACAGCTGGTGCAGTTTGTTAAACCACTTCATCAGTAGTTTTACATTTAGTTTATCTGATTCAGTTTCAAGTCCAGGATTGACCAAATTACAGGTACTAGTTCTGGAGCATCCCTAGGGAGTTTCCAAGATAAACACCACTTTGTTTCACTGACATCTGGCACACTTCTGAAGTGAAACCTTGATAGCTCCAGCTGTCAAACACTAAGTTTTTCAGCTTAGGTGCAAGAGATGCCACAGAATAGTCACAAGTTCTGTGGTTTTTTTCATGCCTCGTTCTTAAACTCTGGCACATGCAAAGCAATCTCAGGCTATCTGCTTACAAAATTTTGGGAGCAGGGGGGGCATACATGGGAGTGGGAAGTCACTGGGGTGATTTCTTTTTTGATGTTGTGTCTTTTTTGAGAAAAGACCGTTTACATAAAAAGATTTCAAAAGGACCCCAGACAGCCGCTGTGCAGTCTTTTCCAGGGCCTAACAAAGAGTAGTCTAAGCCTTTGCTGCCACCAGGTGGCAAAGTCTGTGTGATCTCACTCTCACATGATACTATAGAACTTTTTTAAACCAAGCAAAAGTGCTTAAATTGAAGCTCAATTTGACATTGAAATCAGCAAGAAAGAGGTATTATATAGTTGGTACAAAGCAGTAGTTACAGAAATTACAACTAATGGATTTAGACTAGTAGGTTACAATTCATCAGTATATGATTCTGACTATCTTGGGGCAAGAGGGAATGATACATTTATTACACAAAAGGTTTAATTTCTATTAAAAATCCAAGTTGGACATAACACAAGAGACTGAAGACAGGCAATAGACAGATTAAAGTAAATTAACACTTCCAAATCAGTACTTTTATTACTCACTACCTAAAAAGGAAGGGGGAAAAAAAAAAAAATCACAAAGCCAAGTCTCTTATTCCTAAATTCCTGTACCACAAGACAAACGAAAGCTCAGATGCTGTTTGCATTACTTAATTAGCTTTTCTGTAACAAGAATGTCTTTAAAAATCACAACCAAATATTGTAGTGTAAGAGTACACTGCAGAATATAAAAATATTTCTAATCTAAGTTAGGTAGTTTCAGCTATATTTTCAGTAAATTTAGGTAACTGATACACATAGACTTACATAATGAAAACATTAGCTGAAAGACTCTTGCCCTAACTGGCAAGGATCTACTCTTCAAATCAGTGGATTTCTGGCTGAGGAAAGCCCACACAGTAAACTTCCAAAAATGTGAGGAGGCCAGTGCCTCCTTTATTACATTGTTTTCTTTTTTTTTCCTTGTTTAAAGGTTGCAGGCTTCTGTCTACAGGAGGAAGATGCTTCATGTCTCTTTATGGCGCCCACATATAAAAGGTGTAGAACAAAGAACTCAACCTAACTCACAGGTAAACCAAACCAAATGATTCATAATGCTGGGATTGAAAATTGAAACACTGCTGTTACAGAAGCAAGCTGAATACAATTCTCATCAGATCTACAATGCAGTTTCAATTATTTATAATTAGTTTGTGATGATGAAAGGGTATGATTATTAAGTACTTATTAGCTTCTGCAGAAACTAACTTCCAGGCTGTTTCCTTTTCCACCTTTTAACCACTCAGTTGCAGACATGCTAATGTGTTCTGCTCTACTTCACCTCAGGCATGTTCACTATTGCATTCTTTAGCTTCACGTGCTTAAAGCCAAAGAGAAAAGCATTTCCAGGCAGAAACGTGGCTCCAGAGTACTTACTGCATCTGCTTTGCAAATAGTGTTAGCCACGTGCCGACACAGCATCTTCAGCCAGTCCTCCTTGCAAGGTTCTTCAGTTGTCATCTGGAAACTGAGCAGCTTGTTGTTGAGTTCTGTAGGTGGCCGCACAACCAAGGCAAAAGCTTTCTGGCAATCTGCAGTTTATTAAAAAAAGCAAGGAGTTAAGACAAAGAATAATATATTGTCATATAATTAAGGAAAGAACCTTCAGAAGGGTTGACCTTCCATCTGCCAGGAGGTAGAGCTACAGACAATATGATTTGGTGCAATGATTTTGAGCTTATTTAAAGGATTGCTATTGAATCACTTGCAAGAGCAGGAGTTCTGTCCACAGCTGTCATCAAGAGGCTGCAACCAGCTGTTCATGCAACAGTTTATTCATCTGCCTACTCTAGACTGCAGACTAGTCAGCTTTATATTTACTAACCACCCTCTTTGCCATTTCTCTTTTTAATTGTGTTTCTATGTTCAGATGCTTCACAGAACATAAAGCAGAACACATGATGTGCATATCATCACTTACACTGAAACACCAAATCTTTCTTTCTAGGGTATAGATCTAGAAACTGGTCTGACTAGGCTTCTTTATAGGTCACTATCAAGACCAGGGCAGTATGGCAAAGCAGACAGAGAGATTAAGTCATCTAAATCGGTCTTTTAAGATATCAAGCACAGCTTCCTCTGGGCATTATCAGCACCAGTTAAATGAAAATCTGGTCTCACACCAACAGCATTTGCCTCTGGCCAGCCTAATGCTCTGGGCTCAAGTTTGGGTTTGTTTGGTAAATCCAGAGCTGTGAACTGTTTAACTCACACTGCCATTTGGTTGGCTTATGCTCTCCAGTAGTTCTGCCAAATTCAGCATTCCTGCAGTGATTCTCAAAAAGCCAAAAGGTACCAGTGCAAGGAATTCTCAAGCTCACACAGAACTTCAAACTGAAGTTTGACTAAAATCACATACTTAACATACCATACACCTGAATTCTATTCCACAACAGCAAAGCTTCATCCTTCGTGATCTGAGAGTTTTCATTAGCTCCCACAGCCCTTCAAAACACACACACCTTCTGTCTCTCTGATGTCCAGGACTTTCTTGATCTGAGAGAGGGGCATGAGGACAACATGCTTGAGAGATGCAGGAGGCCTTGTGTGGCCATGTGGACTCTTAAATGCTCCAATAACTTTATGCCGTTTCCTTGCAATCTGCAGTTAAACAGAAGAGAAGTAAAAGATGGAAGATCTCTTGCCATTGCTTTTCTTTCTATTCTTTTACCTTCTACTATACAGAAAGGCACAGAAAATCTTGCTCCTGAGAAACATTCTAAAAAGTATTTTACTCTGTTTACTAATTACAGTACTAATTTTCAATTATTTTAGAGTTCGTCTTCTATAAAGACAATGTTATTTACTGCTGTAGACAGTAACAAGAATTCTCAAAGTGTCCTTTACAACTTCAGTTTTTACACATTAGTCTCCAAAACCCAGTTAGATCACTTTTCCTTCCAGTTCTTCATAACGTATTTTTAGTCTAAGGCATTTAATATCCAAATTACTATTTTTGGTAGCCTAAACACACACAGATCTATCACAGAGGCCAACTGTTTACTTCCTTTAAATATGACTAAACCTTAAAAAGACAAACAACCTGCTGAGCCAAGGACTCCAGCACTTTTTTATCCATTGGTACTACTCAAAGTGCTATTCAGACAAAAGTCTACTTGTTAACACATTAAACTGCTTTTACATTTTTTCTCTGGCTGCAAGACATTAAAGGCTACATTAACACCTCTCAACCATTCAGACATGACTAGCTCCTTGTATTGGCTGATACAATATGGAAAGGCAACATCAGCACTTTTGAGATATCAGCAATCTGTGACTTAGAATTCTGCTTCAAAAGTTCCTAGATTTTACTTGTTTATATTCATGTGTAGCGTCAAGCCTTTTATAACTCAGTTCATGAGATGTACTTAGAGTCATCTTACCTCTAGGCAGTCATTGAACAGAAAGAGTGTGACCTGTTCTCCCCTGTCACAGAGGTCATCACCAAGTGCTACGGTTTCCAAACGCTGAACTAAGCTTCGGTGAGAGGACAAGAGATTGGCCTAAGTGACACAAGCAAAAATCTCATTAAGCATTTAGTTCAAGGGCTGGATTACTCTTGCTTACAGCTTACCACTGGAAATCTCTTTAAACCAACCCGCCTGCACTGTAACCTCACACACTCTGGAAAAGGAGCAAACTAGTGCACAGTCATTTCACAGGTCTGGAGCTTCACAGAAATTACTTACTGGACATCCATCAACTTCATAGACAACGTCAAAGAACTGCCTTTGTGCCTCTGTTTTTCTTTTGTCTTCGTTAATATGTCTAAAGGAAGCATATTACATTTATCTTCAATATCACGCAAAAGTAAATGAACACACAGCATTTAAGACATACAAAAATAACAAACCTAAACATTCGGAGACAGTTTACACAGCAGCAATGAAAAAATACAAAATCAGCACACTTGCCCAAATACCACACATAAGCACATAGGAAACTTCAGATCTAGAGCACTATTCATGTCATGTTACCATCAGTTGACACACAGTTGACACAGTTAACATAGACTTCACCTCCCATGTCCTGTAAGATTTGAAGTAGAGACTGACACAAAGCAGTTCTTTACAGCCTGCAATTTATCCCCCCTAATCAGGACTGCAACTCACCATGCAGCAGATGCAGAAATAATAACAATTTAAAAGTTGTTGTAGTTAAAAACTGGATATTTACCCAATTCATATGGGAGGTCTCCTTGCTGGAGACATATGCTACACTTCAAGAGGTGAGACCTACAATCTAAACAACTTCAGCTTTCAGCTAGTTAACCCATGGAGTGCCAAGAGCAACTCATACAGAACGAGGAGAAACTAATCTCCCACCAATAGTTTGTCCTTTCAGTGGTATATGCAGATAAGTAAGATGCAAAGACAAATCACATCTCTTCCATGCTGGAGGGAACAGAAAGAATTAAGAGTTGGAACAGAACAGAGGACTGAAGAGGTTCAGCTGCCTGCTGAGGCAGGGAGTCAGTCCCTGCTGAGGTTCAGGTAGAAGTGCTGGGTAACATCCCAGACTCCTTCAGAGCTCTGGCACAAGACACCAAAGTAGCAATAGGCAGAACATATATGGTTATGTTTACTTACTGTTACTCATGGCAACAAAACATTGACAGCAATTGAAAAGGAACAGAAATATCTAAACGTTTAACAGTGTGTTTCACAGAATGAACATGACTTACGTCATCACTTCCTTTAATGATTCAATAGCTCTCTCGAGAGTTATTTTATCTGGGTTCTCTTCTGCTGTATGTTTCTTAATATCTACAATTAAAGAAAAAAATGAGTAAAAACTCCACACAAATTACAAGTATCTGAAAAGGAATATGAAAAACTCAGATTTAAAATGGAAGTCAGATGACCGAAGAATTCACATCTATCGTGGAGTTCAAATAATTCTGACTAATCAAGGAACTAGGCTGAGCAGCAGCTGTCCCGGCATCTCATTACAAAAAAACACTACATACAAAAACCAAACCTTCAAACTATTAAAAATGTAAAAAAAAAAAAAATAAAACAAAAGCAAAAACAAACAAGTTGAAGTGCAGACAAGCATAAAAGTCTCCTTCTACCTGAAGCAAAGGATGATAGTGTGTATTTTTTTATTATTATTTTTATTAATCATTATTACAGCAAGTGGCTGACACCAGGTAGAACATATGAAACTGAAAGCCTTGCCAATATGAATTTCTCTCTAGTTTGTATTAGTTTCATTTGAATCTCAATTATATTCTTGTTTGGAGATAGAATTGTTGTCAGTGCAAACTGTGCCTTTACCTCTATCAATATATGAACAAGTGAAATTTAGTCAAAAGTATGCTTTCTGCAGTAGTGGGTCTCACTGACTGTCAGTAAGCATGACTAATTCATATAATCAGACTTGTTTTATAGAAGAAAAGCAGTTGCTAATAATGGCAAAGAGCAGACATTATCCTGGTTTTCACACCTACACAGACAAACTAATAAAAGTTACATGACTAGATTACCATTTAGTAGTAGAGCAACACTGGGCAGCCTTTGGACAGGACGGATAAGGAGTTCAGCTAAACTCTGGCGGCCACATTCAGGTTTAGCTTGATTTATCTGGGGAAAGAATGGGGAGCAAGTAATAATTATTTCCTTTTTTATTGTTTTTTTTACAGACACACACACACAAAAAAAAAGGGCACGAGAAACATTGTCCTCCTTGAAATTAGCATTACTGTGCAAATCTGAGAATTGTTTACCACAAATAGCCAGTCATTAACAGATAATATTAAAAGACATCATATTCAAAACTGCATAGTGATTTATGTTCTCAGAATGTCTTAATTTAAAGTGCCCATATCAACCCCTTAGTCCTTGTTTCAGGGGCTACTTTGGAATGAGAAAGGGCACAGCCTGTTCTCTTATTCATTTGTCATCTTTTAGATATCAATACTTGGATGTAATTCTAATCCTTCAGAAAACACAAGCTGCAATCTGTCAGTTTGATTATTTGACTACTTGAGAGATTTGCTGGATATAGGAGTTAAACCTACACTGCACTATTAATCAACTGCACACATTTATCTGAAGAGCTCTGAAGTTTTAAGGCTCATCTTCAAATAACTTTCTTTGAAGATCACCTTCCTGTTAGATCTCCACTGTTGGACTCCCATTCATTAGTCAGAAGAACACTGAGATTCTACCTTCCTGGAGCTTCACAGCTGCCCAAAACAAGTTAAAAGCTACTTCAGAAATATAAGCCTTGCAAACGCAGAGAGGGAGCCTGAGAAAGCAGCAGCTCTAGTTATCTTTGCAGAAAAGAGAAGGCATGTATTGGGAGGAACTTTTTCCAGTAATAAATGCATATAATCAAACTACATTAAAAGCTGTTTAACAGAGGAGGAACTTGGACCTCTTATGAAATAATCTTATGAGGAGCTCAAGGGATTGAAGTTCAAATCCTTCCTATTCCTGTGTCACCAACAGACATTCATATTGCTCCAACCTTTCAAAATTTCAGTCTTCCATCTACCACATTCAGTAGTACATGGTAACAGTCTCCGTGTTCTATCTTCAGACTTAGTTTTGCAGGCACTTACCTTTAGAAAGGCATGAAACCTTGGCTTCTGTTTTTCACATCTTGTAATAGTCTCTTTGCTCATTTCAAAGAAATTCACAAACGGAGGGTATGTTTTCAACAAGTCTTTTGACTGAAAGAAACAACTGTTAGGGCTTTGCTTTATATATTATGTAGCATTGTACATATGTTCATATGCCCTGAGCCATACAAAGCTGCTCAAAGGCACATTGCAATAAAGAATAATAAAAAAAAATGTGTTGTAAACCCATGTATGTTCACAGAAAAAGTTAAGACACGTTTGCATGCCAGATGCCCAATATTCAGTGCTGCTGAATAAATGCAGACTGTTCTCACAAGCATCAAGCATACTTGTGACAATCCTAGATCCTGCTGAGGAGCTCAAGTGGAAGGCAGATTCCCACCGAGCAAGAGCCTTTTGGTGAGAATTTGGGAAGTTTCAGACAGGTGTTTTCTCCAGTTACTGTAAATCACCTTTAGAAGACACCAAACCACCAGAAGTAATACCTTAGTCTGAAAACTTCTGAATAACAAACACTATTTGCCTCAAAATCATCAGGTCAGAAAAAGCACAAGATACCTAGGAGACTACTTATGTCAAAATGCATGACAGTCCCAGACCTAGCTTTCCTGTTCTATGCATTCTGTACTTGGGAAAACAAGGAGTCCTTATTCACTTGCACATGTCAATTTTTAAAGAAAGAACAAGAGAAGTTTCCATGAAAAAAGTCATTTTCCTAGTTCTTTACTATTGATCAGAGGCAGCAGAGAGCTGAAGGTACAGGAAGCATCTTTTAATGTCTGAGTAAAACTCACATCTGTAGTGCTGCAAATTATAGTTCTCAAATTCTATTTGTAGTATACTCATACCAGTAGACAGACACATAATCCATGTCAAGTTTCAGGGTATCATCTACTCATCTGAAAAGTCTAAACAAAAATTACAATGATACAAGTTGGAGTCCTTTCTCGGTAGTGCTTCACTTGTGTTTGCTGGCTCCTACAACTGAACTGTTTGTAAGCCCAGATAATAGTTTTAAACTAAAAAAGAAAGAGGAACTTACATATTTAAGAATGATATCACCAATACTTTTGCTTTCAGTCCAATTTATCATAAGATCTTCCAGGTCTTCCTAGAATACATGCAGGGTTGGGGGGGGAGAAAACAAGCTGAGCATGAACTGCATAAAGCTGTTAAACAGGATCAGTGTTTTGCCAAACATGTATAATTTGGTGTGTTTTCATGCTAATAAAAGAGACAATCCTAAAAGCTGTACAAGTTCACATTCAACCCCTTAAGTCTACTGAGGGCTGAAAACAGGAAACTCTAGCTTACTGAATGTATAGTTCTAAATCAATGCAAGTTGGCAATGTATCAGCACTAGCCAACTCTACAAGATGACATTGCTGCATCCAACACACTACAGAACATATCCCAAAGGAATATTAAAAAAGGGTACAAAGAAGACAGTTGAACCAGTTCTAATTAAGAGTACACAACTAATCTAGGACTTTTAAGTCTGTAAGGTATGACTGAAATAAAACTAGCATCAATCCCCTCACTTGCTACACCAGGGCATCAAGGAAAGTGAGACCAAGCTGTTAAGCCTGTATCAGCTTGATAAGGATCAAGCTTATTCAGTCACCTAATAACAGAGACAGGAGGGCACAGCTGAACATTCAGGATTCAACTTAAATGAAAAGGATTAATATTGGTTTATTACTGCTTATATCTTTATTACATCAAGAATGAAGGAAAACACAATTACTTCTAAGCAATTTTCCTTACACTGCATGCTGCAGGTGAATCCTACCTCACACAAAGACACACATGCTCTACTTCCATCTCAGTGGGCACACACCTATGCCCAGTGTGATTAACCAGACTTGATCCCAGAAGGTGGACAAAACCAATAAAAAACCCACAAACAATACACTGAATTGCAGGCAGTCTGCAAGTCTCTCTCTTTTAAAAGCCTACTGTGAAATGCAGCCAGGAACAGACAAGACCACTATTTGGAAGAGACTGTATGGCTTCAGATTTGAGGAAGACCTGCATCATGGGACCTAGAGACGGCTCCAGAGCACTTGCAATCCAAATCAAATATAAAGAAAGCCTCAAGAAAACAATCTTATAGGGAATTTTAATCAGCTCTTGTCATGCCTCACCATGACCAGGTCAATTCTTTCAGAGGTTAAAGTGAAAGACAGTTTAATGGGCTTGTAGTTTCCAACAATTGCTTTGAAGCCTTTTAAGGAAGGATTAGTATTTCCCACCAACTGATAGAAGTCTCCTTATATGAGCATATCTAAAGCCAAGGAAAACACCAAATTTTTGTTTTGTTGGTTTGGGTTTTTTTTCCTTTTAAATTCCCTAGATTTAGCTATCTTTCCAAGAGTCCTTACAGTTTTAGTAGAAACATGTTATAAACACTTATGAGTCAGACTACAGTTTGATACCGCTGACCCTTTTGACCAATTTTGTACTTATTACAGAAAATTTCCTACAGAAAAAGGTATTAAAACAGGGAGAGAAGCCAGCTCATGAATATATTAGTTACATGCACAAACTCAGATTTCATCTATTTTTTAGTAAGTGTTAAATCTTAAAGACTACTTTGGATTTGCAAATAGTTCCATAGGTTGGACAGCATGTAACTGCACCAGGAAGAACCTACACCTGTCCAGCAGCTGCAGCTGAAAAAATGCAGAGGAGATCACAAGTCTCTATAAAAGATTCCCCTGCAGGGAAGAAGCTGCTGCTTGCCTTGATTTTGGTGTGCACATCAAGAATATCTGGAATGCTGCCGAATATGGTCTTAATCTCTTCCTGTGCCAGGATCGGTCCCCCAAGCTGTCCTTCCTTCTCCAAAGGAACTTGAAATAACTGAAGAATCAAGGGAAAAAACACATTAATGCCCTCCCAACCCCCAAACACTATGTTAGAAATAGTTATGAAAGCAACAGTGTTTTCCTTCCACATCATAATTTTTTTGCAGTCACAAGCTTGAGATGCTCCCATTTAGCAAGAGTGGTTTTAAGATACAAACACCTACTTCGATACATTGCTAAAGCAGAACCCCCTTTCATCCCCTTTTCTACTCACACATATCTTGGCTCATTCTTTAAGCAGATAATCAGCTGCAATGGAAATAAACTTTAAAGAAATTAAGCTCTTCCTGTAAGCTGTTTGATATTCTGCTCTTTTTGAAACATTTTTTTAAAGCTTTGTCCCCCTTGACATTTCTCTCAATTCACTAATATTTAAAATATCTGAGTTGTGAAGATCCTATTTTCCCAATGCTTGCAATTTCCATAACAGTTGCAATGCCACTGCAGATCCCAGATTAGAAGTTGCATTTTCCAACCTTTATTATTAATAGACACTAAACATTTGTATATGTCAGAAAAATTACACGAGACTGTTTACATTGTCATCTATGAACCTTTGATGCACCCAAGCCCCCAAAAGCCTGAAGACCCCAGGTTGAAAACACTAATTGACGTGAACTGTAGATGTCTGATTACAACTGACATGGACTTGCTTTAAAACCAGCTTACCTGAATGATTGTTGTTAGAATATCAACATAGTTGCTTTCTGTCTGATATAATTCCTTTGCAACCTGCCATCTTGCAGACTGCTTTAGTGGAAGAGGAGTTGAATTTTTGGAAGGCCTTGCACAGGATTTTGGTGTTTCTGATAAAGAGATATACCCAAAAAAAACACAGAGCTTTATTACAATAGAGTCCCTAAAAAAAAGTTCAGCCTCAAAGACAAAAAAAAACATTTCAGAATTTTGAAGTGAAGGTAAGTATTGGGCTTCTTTTAAAAAGCTATTTTGTAGATTATTCTATAGTTATCAGGGCTCTTTCCAGAAAATTATAGAACGATGGTAATACATTATTCCTCAAAATTAGACAAACTAATAAACTGTTTATGAGCAGGCCAATGACTTGATCCTATTATTACCTTATTTCACAGGAAGTGAGGATTAAGTGTTGAATATTATATATTCACACACTATGGGCAAAAATACTTTTCTACTTTCACTTTGCCACATGAACCATTATCTCTCAGCTGCCTACCATCCCTGCATTAGGTGTGTAGCACAAAGCCATTTATTAAAATCAGTTCTTGCATGAAACAGCTATCAACCTATTGTGTGAGGGGGAAAGACACAAGAAAGTAATTTCTCTTAAAAGTAAAGCCAAGGTGGTCCTGGAGTAGTTTGTAAGCTTTAAATACTTATGTATTGGACCTTGTATACTACCTTTTTCTATATCAAGTTCATTTCTGCCACAGTTACTATGAAATAAGTACCTTACCTGTTTCCAACATAGCATATTCTGAGACTGCCTGCTGTTGTTGGATTAGAAGAAAACTCCATACCAAGGGTCACAAGAGTACTAGCGTAATCTAAGGCTGACCTTTCCTTAATTCCTTCTGAATTATCACCTACAGGTTGTGCGTCATTGAGAATTCTCATTTGATTTCATTTTGCCTTTTTAAGGCAGTAGTAGCTCCAGATACCTCCTCTCTGTGGTGGAACTCAAGCTTTTTAAAACACTCAGGTATTATTAGCCTTTGACTAATCCAAAATGTTGCAGTTCCTCTCTTGCACAGAGCCACAGGAAGAGATATTAAAACTTTTTGTGCATTTACTGAAAACCAATTGACGATTTACATTCCTGGGAAGTTTTAGACATGACAGTTTGCTACCATAAACAGTGTTACCTCAACAGAACATTTCAAAGACCTACGAGTGAGCCCTCAAGCAATTTTCCTTTAATTCCTTTAGCAAAGAATCTTTGTCCTTCTTCCTCCAAGTATCCTACTGGAGAGTATTTTAGATGATACTGTTGACTATGTTGCTTATTTGTTACAGACTTCCAGAAGAGCATTTGAAGCACTTTGGAATAACATTGGGCTGTACTTCCTATTTATCAACTCCGTATCTCATCCTTCACATATGAAGGTGTTTACTCTGATGACAAGAGACCTCAGTCTGAACTCTTCGCTCCAGGTCTTTCTGCATACTTGGAAAAGGCAAAAGCCTGGAATTGCTTAGCAAATCCGCAGCCCAACCTGTAAGACTTCTCTACCACTACCATTTCCACTTGTACGCAAGAGCTCTTAAACACTGTCTGAAGGGAAGTTTTAGCTCTACCTCCATTCGTAGCACTGGACTCCGGAGTGTTGGAAATATCCAGCAAGGACCCAATGGAAAGGGAGTGTTCAGCTGAGGGGCGTTTGCGAGGAGGGAATGGGGACACGTCTGTTTCCCTGGTCAGCTGGGCAAGAGTCTCTTTCAAGCGGCGCCTTTTGCGATTGCTGTTTGGAGTGTTCAGAGAAAGCAGAGACACGGACTTCTTGAAGTCAGGACTCTCTGACTGTAGTAAAAGAAAAATTAGTTCAGTGGTTTTATCTGTTGTGTCCAGTTCATATCAGTGCAAAGATAAATCTTTTTTCCCCTTTTTGTACTCAAACCCACAGTAGTATCTTGTTTGACTAAAGGTACAACCTTTGGGAAACAGAAAAAGGTTTTTTTTTTAAATTAGTATTCTACATATAAAATTTATAATGGATTTATAATGCTGCTTTAAAGTGTCTGATCTCTGGCCTCACACATACTACTGTGCATTCAGATTTTACCATCAAATTAATACTGTGCACTGTGGAAGAGCGTTCAACATACCTTCTCAAATAAGTACATGGATTCTCCAGCTCTGGCATCCATTTGAATGCTTCCCCAAAACCACTAAAGGAAAAAGAAAATATACATTAAGAACACATTACAGGGTTTCACCCAAAGTTAAAAATATTTAAAATAATATATAATAGTAATGCAGTTGATACAAGAGATCTGTTTTCTCAGAATAAGCCACATTTGCATTTATCGTTCAAAGTACTACAGCAGCATTCCTTCAAGAATTTTCAGCACTAACCTCTTGCTTTACAACATAAAGTTTTTTTAAAGGCTCAAATGGAAGATCTTTTACTGTACTTTCTTCAACCACCAAGTGTGTACACCTCTCATCACCAACTGGTAGATAATGTCCTCCTAGATTAAAAAAAGAAAAAAAAAAAAAAAAAAAGGGTAAAAAAAGGCAAGTTAGCAAGAATAAAGAATATTATTGTTACAAGTCAGTATCTCACTTGACAGTTCCATGGCACCTATCATAAACTCCACCCCATTTGTCACACAGGTCAATTTTCATAAACAACAACCTTGCATTTCTGTCATTTCTTCCATGTTAGCTTTCTCATCATCAGAGAATCCCAGGAAACTTAGCATGCAATCCTGGAAGGGAGGAACCTTGAACTGATTTCTAAAGTCATCATCAGCTGCACAGAAATCACTGAAAGAAAAAGGATGCACAAAAAGTCACTACATCAGTGCTATGTCACTATATAAGCAGAAGCTCACACTGAAGATGAATAGGATGCAAGGAGAAGGCCAAAGGAAAAGAAACACCTACATTTCATTCCTTTTCTCCCAAGACTTATAAATCCACTCAGCTTTCAGGATAGGAACACCAAGGCTTACAGCAATCTACAAAACAGGAAAAGTATAAGTTGTACAAAATATTTCCATTTAAATCTTTTCCATGTCAAGAAAAATTTGTAACCTTCCTTTTAGTTTTCAAGATTGCAAAAAGTGAATATACTCCTTCAAGAGTCATATCCAACTGCAACTCCCCAGAGTTAAAATGTATGAATTCAGTGAGTAGGAGATCAGATCAACAGCTCTTTTGACACTTACTAAAAAGTGCACCATTTTGTTAGTCTGATATCCTTCATCACTAACAAAAACACAATCAAATCTCTGTTTCAGTGGAATATGGGATCTTTTTTCTGCTTTTGGTATTTAGTGTGAAGACAAACATGCAAGCCTGCCTTTATCAAAGAGAAAATAACTACTCCAAAGGTAACTGCCATGACAGATTGAGAGATTGTCAAGTTTTCCTACTTTTTTCCTTTTGAGTTGGCAGAAAAGAGTGTTTGAACTGAAAGTAGGCCTTGTCTTCCAATTGGAAGTTTAAAAAGACAGATTAGGAAAAAAAGCAACTGCCTACTAACAGTTCAAACAAGGGAAGAGACAAGGGGCATAGACACTGCTATGTCACTTTTAATGCTACCAAAACCTGTTAAGTTGTATTTACTTCTAAACCAAACATACATGTACATATCAGAAAAGAAAAAGCATACTCATGTCTATTTATACATAAAGGAAGATTTGAATTCTTATCTATAAGTTAAAAATTATTTTTAAAATAAGATACATACCAATTAAGTATGAAATATTTTTGCAAATTACCTCAAGTTTCTTGTTGGGACAGGAAAAAAACAGGCATGTTCATACTTAAACACTTGTTCCTCAATGTCTTAAGTATTGGCAACATCAGTACTTAAACATTTTGAATCTTGTTATTTACTATTTCAAAACCCGTGCATTCAGGCAATTTATGTTTAGATCTCCAACAGAGACAAAAACATGCCAAAGCTCAATACCAGATGGAGATTAACTCACCATTACAAGTTATTGTTGTTAGTACAGGAAAAAAACAACAGCTTATGAGCTGAAGTGCAATTAACTTAGTCAACAATGGCAGATTACAAAAGTTTCCATGAAGCACCAACTCAAGCTTACATACCCTGAATTTGTCTCCATGTGTTGAGTTTGCCACCAAATGTGTAACTTTTGAGCTGAAGTCCCTTCGAATAATTCCACCCATATGATGAACCAAAGTCACCAGCTTAACCTGAAAAACAGATGAAAAGTTTTCAGTATACCTTTTGAAGACTGAGAGCAGTATAAAAGGCACTTCACAAAGCAAGCTACAGAAGGTTACATTAAATGTGTAGGTACAGAAGTACTCTGATCTGTTCTTAAAACAACTTGCTCACAACAAGCTGATATGTCAAAAGAATTGCTAACATTTCTTTTTATTTTAACATCTAATACAGCCTTCCTATGCAGTTTGAAGACCATCCGAGCCACAGTACTCTCAGGATCATCACACATAATGCCTTCACCTTTTCACATATACTAGATTTGAAACGTGTTTTCCTCACTGATTTAGTCAATTCTAGATCAAATCTAACTAACCCTAACACTGGCCACAGGCTCTTGTTTTGGGATTTTCTTTCCCCCAAACAAAGATGTGAAGTCATATTATTGATTCACAGGAGTCTAAAAAGGAAATTAGATGCCCATTGCCTCACTGAAACGGAGAAGCAAAGTGCTAGAGTATCAAACAAAGAGTAAAGTCATGATAGTCCAATATCACGACAGCACAGCAGCAAGAGAACATGCATGTAAATGCTTTAAACAGGTCTACAAAGCCTTACTGGGCCACACTACTACCTATACAAAAGAAAGAGGACACTACTGGGTAAACATCATCTTATATGAAGCCCCAGTCTACAAATCTTTAAGCCCTGTTGGAGTTGTTTAATGTCACACAACAAAATAGTGACCATAAATGACAGAGATAAAATGACTTGGACAAGGAAATGGGTCTGTTCCCATCCTCAAATATCACTGCCTTTGGAACAAACAATTCATTTTCCTCTACAAGCCTGAGTCAGGATTAAACCCTGTGGGTGACAGAACAGAGGACTATCTTAAAAATAAGCTTAACATAATTTTACCAAGCCAAAGAAAAAAAAAAAGTCTTACTAATTCATCTTTCTTTCTGAATCCTGTAAAGCACAGTACCAAGTTCAACATACTTGCACAGTACAGCGGACGACAGGAGAAAGGTAAAGGCTGAAAAAAAGAAGTAAGCTTTTTAGTCAACAGCATACTGCTCCCATTAAAGTTTCCACATTACCTTTAATACAGTACTGTTATTTCTAGTATTAAAAATGCACAAGACACTAGTCTAGTTATACCTCAGTTCCAGGCTTGTCAGTGTTCTGATAAAGTAACTAGGGCATCCCCAAGTTCCACAGGTAGCATTCCATCCTTTTATTTCCTCCCCAATCCATCTGCTCTATATGAAAACTCTGGGAAATATAAAGTGCCTGCGGGAGAATCATTTGTATGCTGCCTTTCCTAATGGCGCAATCCCAGCTGGTGGTCAACAACTATCACAAGTACTGCAGTAGCTGCAGCCTTACTCACTGCCAGCACTTTCTCACTACATGCAATATTCTAACACAATATTAGAAACTTGTTTTTCTTAAAATTCTCTTGCTAGGAATGTTTATGATTGATTGGTAAAGGGATTTTATTTAGAACACTTAATATTTAGAGCTCACTGCAGCTGAGAACTCAGCTGATTTGACCAGCCAACACATACCTCTCCCTTCTGAGCACAGTGCAGTACAACTGGAGGCCCAATGACACGGCAGTCAGCTTTGCAGAGGTTGGGAAAGATGGAAGCTTGGAAGTCTGATACAACAAAGACAGTCTCAAATTCTGGGGAATCAGAATCTCCAAGCTCTTCTAGAGTATCTGTCTTTACATAGGGCACTTTAATTTCCTTGATGCACAGGGATGAAAGGGAAAGCATTATTCAGTCAACATACTTGCACTAGTGTCAAAATTTAACTGATTTTTTTATTTTGAACTATTAGAAAAATGTATGATTCAGATTTCAGAGACAGACTCAGGATTCGTGAAAGCTGAATGAGAGGTACTGGGTTCTAGCATAAGAATAGCTATGAACTGCGGAATGCCTTAAGACTGAATGTCTTAAAGCAATTCCTGCTTCTGAAGAATCAGAATTCTAGTTGCTTCAGTAGTTTATCCATCAGTTCACACTGATAACACAATATGGGAAATAGTCAGATAGAAAAAACTCCCTAAGCTCAAAAGATAAATGAAATTTCAGACTGTCAGAACATTTTAAGGTACTTTGGAATGCTACTAGAAAGTGGCATCCAGCTTGCAAGAGCAAGCTCTGTACTGCAGAACATCTAAAGAACAGGAAGAGATTTTGTTCATTTGGTATTTTAAGGGGTCTAAAAATTTGGTCCATTCCAATTTCAATCATTAGTTCCAAGCTTTTTTTTTTTAATGTTTTTCACATCAAGAGATGGAGAAGCACTTCATGTACTTCAGTTTAAATGCAGCTTTCAATTGAAAGAGAAGTCGGTTGACAATTACAAACCCAGTTCATAGCAAAAACTTATGTTCTCACTGAATATGAGCATGCAGTCAGTTATCTCCATATATATTACTATCCCACTGTTAGAAAACACCACCAGGTAAGAGCTGCAGGTATTATTTTCATATTTAAGAAAGTGCTTGCAAAAAATTTTGATGAGTTGTAACACCATCAGAAACATTAGCATATATTGTGACCATTATGCCAAATTAATCCAAATTAAAGTGTGTGCTTCAGTCCCAGTGAACATGCTGCATGCAATTACATGTGCTTAATTGCATGACATACCATATGAATAATACTTTTTATTAGTTTTTCTTCTGATTTATCAGGACTAGTTTCCTTTATCTTTATAACAGGTACTTCCATTATCTTAATGGTCTGTGGAAGAGGAAAACTTTAGTACAGAGGCAAATTGGCTACCAAAAGTCTAAAGGCAATGTCATTCCAGAAACTGTTTTATCTCAGACCCACATACCTCCAAGGCTTTCAGAAGTTCTTCATGTTTCCCTGCTTCCTGAACCAAAACCACTCTTGTTTCTATTTGAGGCATTTCTTCTGTTCATAGAGAAACAAGGATAATATTCGTATTTTAGCAGAAAAATCCACGTTAGGCCTAAATCAAGCAGTCATGTATAGAAGAATACAGGCAGCCAGAATCCTGTCAAGATACCTTATTTATCAGGAACAAGTCTGAAAATAAGTGTTACCCCATGAAGTGTGTATTTTAATTAAGGCACACCCATTTGACTGAGTCTAAAGTTTATAGTATGAGGTGAAACAAGATCCTGCAATTCATTACAGTCAAACCAAAATAATTATTGACTTAATGCTTCTAGCAGAATTAGATACAAAGACTTGCTGGAAAACAGACAGCTGATATATTTTTTTATTTGCTGTGTCCCTGGCTGACAAAATTCATTACTTCCTTGGTGAAACTGAGCAGTTACTAGAAATATCAGAACTGAAAGTAGATGTCTTGTTCTTTTTCTCCATGTATTAAAAGCTTTCAAACTATTAGAAGGAAGGGACAAGTGTTGCCTCTATGTCATTTGCCCCAAAAGACTACCACTAGATTGTGACTACTGTGCTGTAGGAAAACAAAAATATCAATTGCTGTTGGTTTTTAATTTCAAGAATTGCTCTTGAATTAATTTCAGTCTCAAGACTATTAATCTCTCAACCTATCTACCTCATAACACCTATTAATCTGTCTACTTATACACAACAGAGCAGCTGTAGTTTCCAAACACTGGTGTCAAAATGTCTCCTGGAGTGATTTATTCCACAAAAGGGGCATCATAGGAATCTGACAGCTTTCTGCACAACAGCCAGAAGACTCATTCGATTTGGGCTTTAACCGCAAATTTTTATAACAAGAGGAATTAAAAAAGCAAGACATCCCTTTTTTGATGAAAGGACCCCAGATCAACACCCTTCTGGCTACTCTACAATTCTGGAGTTTGGCAAAGCACTTTTGGTTTTTGGAAACTACAAAATACCTACAAAGTAATCAACCATTACAGTCTTAAAATAAGCTTTCCCCATTACCTTCAACATCCAAAACAGACCCAGGAAATACATTGTCTTTGGAGGTTTCTATAATTTTTGAATCAAGAACAGAAGAATCAGCCAAGAGGCTCCTCCCAGTTTCGGACACCAGTGTACTGTTGTCAGCCATGATTATTCCTTGCTTCTCTCTTTAACAGCTGGAAGGTAAAGGTGTTGAACTAAGTCACAGCTGCAAAAAGCTCATTAATAAGAGCCCTATTACTAAGGCAGTCAGAAGTGATTTCAGAAAACAAAACATCCAGGTTCTTACTGAACTCCCACTCACACCGATAAGTTCTGAAAGAGCATCGGGAGCCACACAATTGATAAAGGACTGACAACAAACCTGCCACAGAAATGGTTCTGTAATTCATTTGCACAGAGAGCTGAGCAGCAAAGAAGAACTAACTAGTTCTCATTTTAAAAAGCTTAAAACAAAGCACCAACAAACTTAAAAGCATTTGTTACCTTCAGTGACAAACTACTATAACCGAGAGCTGAGACCAAGAGTACATTGCTAAAATGAAAGATTAGCAGAAGAATTAGAATCTTGCTAAAATTTGGTTTTTTGAGTGAACTGGCTAGGGATACTGTGGGTAAAAATGAGCACCTAGAGACTAAACCATCACTATTTACTCACAGAAAAATTAAAAATGCATGAGAATCTCTATGAAGTTAGTATGCATGCATATGTCTATCTGTATGGTCTAGTCTATTGTTCTACATTAACTACAACAGAAGCATCGGTTCATCAGCAGATAAAGAGGCCTTCTGTCTTCTCACAGACAGAAAGTGTCTGTGCTCTCTCTGCCCGTTAAACCTGTCACAGACTGAAAAGGCAGAATTCTTTCATGTTTTGTGCAGGTGCCTACCCCAATCTTGTACCAGAGAGTTTGTTCTAAGACACCAGCCCAACACACAGCATGTTTTCTCTGGCATGTGAAGCCAGCAGGCTGCATTTCCTGTGAGTCATCACACAGGTAGATTGAAATGTTTGCACAGTGATATCACAGGTTATCCAGACCAGCAACTGCAGCTGATCCATTGTGGAACAATAACCCTTTGTAGCACTTCAGTTGAAGTTGTTCTCCTCACGACTGTAAGTGTGCCTTTAAAACAGCAACCACACAAATGCTACATTAAATCACTGGATGAGAGTGGACTCTTGAGGTAGGAAAACCCCTACAGAATAGCATGTACTATTTTTTAAGTTGTGCAATGACCATCGTATTACACAGTAAAGTAAGTCAGAAGACAAAAAAAAAAAAAAACAAACAATGGGTATTTTGGTATAATGGCAATACAGAAAAGAGCTTATCTTTCAAAGTTTAAGAGATCACATCTGGAACTCTTAGAAAGCATTTATGTCTTCATAATATATAAGTGAGTTTCTAATATAGCAATGAGCAATAAATCAATAGTACAAAACTATCATAATTCTACACATATTCAGTTACCAAACTTGTCATCTTAGTTTCAATTTCCAGGTCACACAGGCTCCACAGAATTAAGTTTCCTAGCAGAAAGTCACAGTCAGCCACCTCATTTATCTCAGAGCAGCTTAACACCGGGCAGGAGAAGAAAGTAACCTTCATCATAAAGCCTTTTAGGATCATCTGTCCAGGTTATAATGTTACAACCAGGGACTGTTACACAAGTTTAACAGTGAGGATGAAGGGAAACAATCTTGGAAGATTCAAATCATACTGTTAATAATGATTACCACACAGAGAGTTATGTGTGAACTCAGACAAAAACAAATCTGCCTCCAGTTAAAGCTATAATTAAATTGTAATCCTACAGATCATTTCTTAAGAGTCAGTATAGTTCCTGACATTGTTATATCAAATAACATGGACATGAACTTGGAGAATTGGATTGTATCTTTGTGAGAAGCCCGTATTTTGGCCTGTGCAGTGATTTTCTTTATGGCTTTTCCAATTCATTTATGAGGTTCTAACTCATAAATGTTTTAACAGTCACACAATAACTAGCAACATTATAATGGTCACTAAACTCACGGACCAAAAGCGCAGCGACACAGAGGGGAACAAACAGCACACACAGACATGAACACAACAATTTTTCACCACACGAAGAGCAAAAGCCAAAACACCCACCACTACAGGAGGCAGGCAGACCTAATACCCTCACAGCATCACTCAGGAACGACCGCCCAGTGGCCTGAAGGACACAAAACACCCGTTCACCGAAGCAAGGACAGGACATTAAACATCCCCCACGCCGCCCCTTTCCCCCCTGAGGAGCCGCCCGCGGTCTCTCTCGCCTCGGGGCTCCGCTCTGCCCTCGGGGAACGGCCTGAGGAGCGCCCCGGGCGGCGAGGGGGCCCCGAGGCCTCACAAGTTCTCCGTGAGGGGGAGCCCGGCCCCGGCTCCCCCTCCCGACCGGTGCCCGCCCACGACAGGTGCCCTCCGCCCTCACGCCCGCTGTCCCCTCACGGCCAGTGTCCCCCGTCCCCTCATAACCAGTGTCCCGTCTCCCCTCAAGACTGATATTCCCTCACAGCCCGTGTTTCGACCCCTCACCGCCAGCGCCACCCGCCACTGCCGCCCGCCATGAGCGCCCGCCGCCAATTCAAACAGCGAGCCGCCGCAATCACGACGCCACCCATTGGCTGCCGGCCCCATCGCCCCTCTGTAAGCCGCCTCCTCATTCGCCACCTCCGCCACTTGTCCCGCCTCCCGCCCCGGCCTCTCCGGGCGGAGCTTCTCACTCCTCCCCCTCTGATTGGATGGCGCAGCTGCCGCTCAAGTAGAGCGCGCTCCCATTGGCAGAGAGTGTTCCGGGGCGGGCGCGCCGCGCTGCTGCGGTCGCGAGCGCCGGCGGCTGCGCGGGAGGGGCGGAACCGAGCTCTGCGCTGATTGGCTGGAGGGGCGTTTGAACGCGTCCAACGGCCGCGCCGCGAGACCCGCCTGGAGCGGCACCTCCCTCAGCCCTGCCCAGCTCCCACCCAGCCCTCCTCATGTCCCTCCTCAGCCTTCCCTCGTCCCGCCCCATCTCCCACCAATCCTTCCGTCATCTGTCCTCATCCCTCTCCATCTCCTCATCCCTCCCATCTCCCCTAATCTCCTCCTCATCCCTCTCCATCCCTCCCCATTCTTCCCTCATCCTCCTCTCAGCTCCCTTCATCCCTCCCTCATCTCCTCATCCCTGCTCATCT